>JBBPDE010000006.1:17487611-17504011 GCA_037974605.1 Nannopetersius ansorgii
GAGGGAGAGAGAAAGAGAGAGAGAGAGGGAGGGAGGGAGAGAAGAACAGAGAGAGGGAGAGAGAGAGGTAGAGAGGAGCGGGGTGACAGGAAGGAGAGATCAGAGAAAGAGAGGAAAAATGGTCAATGAAATTTATAGTTGCACTTCCAGAGCTCTGCAAGGGAACCAGATCTAATTTCATACAAAGTGGGCACAAGTCACATGACCACAGAGCAGTGCTTTGCCAAGCAGCTTTCAGCCAACACACACTCAGAGTCAGATTAGAGACAAACCACTCACACCCCCACACACAGAGTCAGATTAGAGATGAAACACGCACACACATGCTCAGAGTCTGACTAAAGACAAACTACACACACAATCTTACAAGTAGGCATAAATCAAACTTACATGTTCATGTGCTCATTCATTTGAATGAACTCATGAGTAAGAATGTGTCGATGAATGAATGAATGGGGGTTCTTCGCTAATTAAGAGTAAAACAGGTGATTATAAAATCCCCATGTACATTTTGAAGTGAGAAGAGTAGTAAGAGGCTCTGAGTTAAGTAACAACAGATCCAAGGGTAGATAGATCGGGATGGGTGTGCATGTACCTGCTTCCGTGAACCCAGTAATAGCCTGTGTGTACTTCTCCAGAGCGTCTCCAAACTGTCCATTCTTAAAAAACTGGTTTCCTTCATTCTTTAGCTGGGCTAGTGGTGGGGTCAGTGCTCCAGACGTGAAGTTTAAGTCTGTCCTCTTCTCCACTGAACTGTCAGGCCTGCCGTTGCCCAGTTGTGCTGTGCTATTGTTGCCGTTGGCCAGGTTCTTCCTACTCTCTGCGGCTGCCGTCCCTCCCTCTGCCTTCACCTTATATTTGTCAGCGGATCCCCTTCTAGCTCCCACATCGTGAGGCTTCTTCTGCGCATTGCCCATTCCTCCTCCTAATGCAGTCTGCCTGTCTTCTCCCGCACTCTGACCGCTGTCTGAGAGAGAGAGAGAGAGAGAGAGAGAGAGAGAGCTTGAGGGAAGTGTAAAGGGGTGGGGGTAGGGTGGAGAGGAGTGACTGCAGCAATTACATCACAACAGGAAGGGGTGGGGACACTGAAGCTTTTTGCAGAGAGTTCCAGGAAAGCTTTCAGTCAGGAAAAATCACATGACTTAAACTCTGCAGACTTTCACCTGTCGTGCAGATTCCAACTCTACCTCACTTTAGTACTATTTTTAGATTTTCTATATACTTTGATTTTAAGTAACAAGAGACATATCATACAAACCAATGGCTAAAACATTATATAAAAAAGAATGACATACTAGACTTAAGCTTGCTATGCTGTTGTAAGTTCTCCATTTTTCTGTGTAATTCAATAGCAGAATAGACATTTTTCCTGGCATTTGTATTACCGTGATATTTTGAAGACTTAATAAATGTGTCTTAAAATCTGCAAGCACATGGTAGGTTGAAGTTTTTTCATATACAAACACAGGACTGTTTTAATAGTGTACATGCAGTGTGTGAGCAAGGTCAGCTACATTAAAGTCAAATCCAGGAAACAAAGAATCTGAAACACCTTTATGGACAAGTTGAATGCTTTTTCAAAAGAATAAAGCCACCATCACTAGAGATTACAGAAATCAGGGTTTAATTGGCCCTTATTTTGCTTTAACTTTTACTGCAACTACAGGTTTTAAACTACACACTACATAGATTATTTCCATATATTTCAGCCATTGAAATGTAAACAAAGTAATTCAGACTGGTTTTATGTAATGGTTCATTTTAGAGAAATTTACAGAACAAGGTTTCTTTACAGTGATTGTGAACCAGGGTTCACAATGTCTGTAATGCAAATGTTGCCATTTGTTATCCAAAACAACCAATGACCCTACAGCACCCAGAATGTATGTCTCTAACATAGTGGCTTTTTAAAAATATGTCTCAATCTCAAAACTACTGTAAAACAAAGCCTAAGGCATCAAGCGGCATGTTTCTAACCATTTCATGCTTTAACGCTCGGTGGTTGAACCCAAACGCAGAGGTAGGCAAGACCGGTATCTGAACACCAAACGTAATGGATTTATTCAGGCAAGGGTCAGAATCAGAAAACACAGTCCACGGAGCAACCAAATCCAAATCGTCAGAGGCAAAAGGGTAATCAGAAAGCAAGGGTCAGAACGGAGGTAGGCACTAAGAAAGAACGCTCGGTATGTCGCACTAGGCATAACAATACTTCGCCCTGGATAGAGGAAAACAGAGAACTTAAATACAGGTGATTTGTGGGTGTGGCTGTCTAGTATTCAGGTGAAGCAGATCTACTAATCAGGGGTGGTTGTGAGAGTCTGGAAGTGGCTTCTGGAACGGATAGTCTTTCAGGTGAGGGAGACTCCTCCCTAGACCTGGGTTGGGGCCTTACACATGTATTAACTGTGTGATAGCTTTTGCAGGCATTAAACACTTTAGGCATTCTGTTCATATTTCCACCAGTTTCTCTAAAAGGGCATTTCACACAATTGTTTATCTCCTGACCATTTAATTTTGCAGTGGGTGGCCTGGTTTGGGGAAGCTGGTGCCGTAGTGGTTAGGGAGTTGCCCCTGCAATCCGAAGCCCAAAGGTTTGAATCCCAAGATCACCAATGGCATCAGTGAGGTACCCTTGAGCAAGATCCTGCTCAGGTGAATGGGTTAAATGCAGAGTAGTCAAGCAAGTTCCTCTTGGATCAATAAAGTAAATTACACACTGATGAAAACACTGATGAAATTCCTCTTTAAATTCTGCACAAGACCTGCTATTCCACACTGAACTCACTGGTCCTATAGCAATGGATTTTTGGAAGATTGCTGTTGATCATGGCTGGAAAGTAATTTTTTGTCACAGTTCCATCAATTTTAGCACATTCTTTTTCAACATCAAATCTGGACCAAGATATATACAATAAAAAGTGGCACCCCATGACATGCTTCCAGAAATACACAGATCTTCACATAATAGACATTTCTACAAGACCTGCTATTCCACACTGAACTCACTGGTCCTCTAGTAATGTTAGTTAAAAAAAAGCTTATGCAAGAAGCTGTTATAGCGCACACACACGTCCCTCTCCCACTGAATTTATTAAAATATATCCCTCTTTTCACTAATCCAGAGTACTTTCAACTGCCTACAAGCAACCATAAAGTTTCAGATAAAGTATGCTTGGGCTGTGCAGGAAGAAATTTGGTGTTGATTATCAGTATTATAGTGTTACTTACCAGATGGCATTTCTACCTTGTCTTCAACACCATCATCCCCACTGTCTTCTATTTCCTGAATGAGAAGCTTTTTGCCTTTACTTGATTTTTCCTGCATATCTCCACTTATTTTCTTCCTAATTTCTTCCAGCAGTTTCTGTAAACCAATCAGACATTCTGTCAGAACATAAACAACTGACACAAATGTCTAACTTGCCAATTTTGCTATTTGGGTAAGGAAGAATGTCTGTCCATCAGAAGCTTTCTATTCATACTGCTCCTGATAAACAAACAATAACCGCTGACTTAAACAGTCACGCGATAGGAATCATACCTGTGCAATCACATTGTGTGGCTCCAAGCAAAGAACAGAGTTGATGTCCTTATGGGCCACCTGCAGGTTCCCCAGCTGTTTGTGCACAGTGGCACGACGCATCAAAGCTTTAGAACAAACCATTTAACACACAGATACATTCAGGGCACTGGTTTTGTACTGCAGATTGTATAACAGCTATGTAAAGGACTTCGACCACAAGACAACAGAGATTAATGTTGAGTTATTCTTTAAATAAAGAATAAGGCAATCAGACGAGAGGATTGCAAATACGAGTTTGATTCCCAAAGATTTCAGATCTGTGGCTGGAACAAAAATGAAATGACAACTAGACATGCTCTTGTATAAAAAAGGAAATGTTCTTCCTATGGAATCGATGCAATCAGGGCGGGTATAGGTGCAATATACACAACAAAAACAGTACACAAAGCATTTTGTCATTTAAGAAGAAAGAAATGCCTCTTCAGTAAATCTAACAGCAGTACTAAAATGTGCCGCTATCCCTGATCCTACTCTTAGCTTTTAGATATTACATCACACTGGTACCTTTGGCATTGTGTGGCTCCAGTTGCAGCACCCACTCGCAGTCACTCAGCGCGCCGTGCCAGTGCTGCAGTTTGATATTTGCCTGTGCCCGATTATTATAGGCTGCGGCTGTCGGCATGATGCATAAACTCCTGCAGACACACCACAACAGTGACTCTTCAGTTAACACCCAATCAACTACATAACTGAAGGAATACAGCAAAACACAAAAACAAAGAGGAATAAGGAGGAGAGAAAACTCTGATAAGCCTCACCTGGTGTAGTAAGCCACAGCCTCCTCATATTCTCCGACTCTGAAAGCCTCGTTGCCTTTGTCTTTCTCACGGGTTGCCAGAACAACTTTCTCCTGATCTGTGAGAGCTAAGGTATGTAGACAAAGCATGACATGGTTATAGAGCATAAGAATACATATTTAAAATGGCATGTAGAAAGACAAACTTATTTCTAAATATAATTTAAAAAAAAAGAACACATGGCATTCAACAACAACAAAAAAAACACCTGTTGTGTCTATTTTCCTTTGGATTTTTGGAAGATTGCTGTTGATCATGGCTGGAAAGTCATTTTTTGCCACAGTTCCATCAATTTTAGCACATTCTTTTTCAACATCAATTCTGCAACAAGATATATACATTAAAAAGTGGCACCCCATGACATGCTTCCAGAAATATACAGATCTTCACATAATTCACATTGCACATTTCTAACTCACTTGTCCCAGTCTTGATAGGCACGGGGGAGATGAGACGTCTTTACATTTTTTTGGAGTGGATCATAGGCTTCTTTCTGAAGCAATGGCATATATGCTCATTTATAGAGATGCTGACATACAATATGTTATATATATATATAATTTTCATTCCCTTATTACCTGAACTGAATAGTTGAAGCCTCGCACAGGAGGAATGTTTTCACTGCAGAATAAGGGAAGCTGCTTTAGCTCCAGTTCATCTACTTTGATTTTTTCCTCCCATGTCTATAAAAGGAACAATTTCTTGTCATTGTTTATTAATCATTGTTAATCATGCCTGATGCCTCTGCCTTTCTATGCACAATTACAGCAAGGCATTGCTAATGAAAATGTCTTTAGCTCCAGCACAAACAGACGAATAGACACTTTAGAGGTGTAACATGTTGACATTCAGCGATTTCACTCTCAGGGATTTCTTTATACCTGTAGCTCATCCGTGATCTGGCCCCACTCATCCTTTGTGAAACTGGCAGGGGTAGCTGGGGACTTCTCTTTCCTTAGAGCACGACTCTTGGGATCCAGCTTCTCAATATGTTTCTCACAGAATTCAATTAGATGGGGGTAAATGCCCTCGTTACCTGACCTGTGAGAAAAGTCAAGTCATGACAAGTCAAGAAAAGGGCAAGTCAAGAAAGGTCATGATGCACAGAAAGCATTTATACACTATATGGACAAAAGTACATTTGCAGCATTTAGCAGATGCTTTTATCCAATGCGACTTCCATTCCCTCACTACAGGGCACATTCTCCCTGGAGCAACTTGTGGTTAAGGGTCTTGCTCAAAAAAACAGTGGTGGTATACTGAAGGTAGGATTTAAACCCATGACTTCTTGGTCAAGAGGCAAGTATCTTACCTGGGATCCTACCTACTGGGCCTCCACCACCAGGACCAGTACTGGGACACCTGACTGTTACACCAATAAGGACCTTACTGTCATTGCATTCAAATATATCAACTTTAATGATAACTTCTACCTCTTGGTAGCTATAACTGTTTCCACTCTTTTCAGGAGGCTTTCCACAAGTGGAGTGTTTCTGTGGAAAGCTGTGCCCATTCATTCTGTACAGCATTCATGAGCTCAGGCACTAATGCTGGACAAGAAGGCCTGGCTCCCAATCTGCATTCCAGTTCATCCCAAAGGTGTTGGATGGAGTCAAGATCAGGGCTCTGTGTTTCCACACTAAACTCATCCAGCCATGTATTAATGGACCTTGCTTTGTACACTGAGGTACGGTCACGCTGGAATAGAAAATGTGTTTCCCCTAAACTGTGTCCACAAAGTTGGAAGCATGACGTCCATAATGTCTTGGTATGCTGAAGTTTTAAGATTACCTTGGATTGGAAAGGTGTGTCCCAAAACTTTTGTCCATAATGTATGAAAATGTGGCCGAACAAAAAGATACGACAGTACCTCAGGGTGGCTAGGATCTTCTCCAAATACTGAACTTCTGAACATTTTTCGATGTACCCATAGTCCAGGTGCTCCACTGGGACTGATGAGGCTGGGTATTCGTTTAAGAGAGGCGAGGAAGGACACTTCGCGCTCATGGCTCAATACAGTGATGAGCTATACGGTTCTCAAATGTCTGTTATTATTAACGGAGTACACCGAGAAATCCAAGCTCAGTCGACACTAGAAACTTCACACACAGACACACAGACAGAAACACAAATACCTACACACACATACTTACACACAAACACACAGAGAGAGAGAGAGAGAGAGAGTAAACTCAACCCAAACACTCATCATCTCGAACAGCGAAAAAACAAACAGCTAGGTTAACATTCTGGGCAGGGATTTTTCACCGAAATGTTTCACTTCGGTCTACACATGACCCCAAAACTTACCTCAGAATGTCACTAAAACGGGTTATAAAGACAACTGCATGAAGATGTGCTTCATAAAATTCTCAATAATCGCTGAAGTAGAAGCTAAGCTATGCCCTGAGGGACGCGAACCGTTACCATAGTAACTGGTGGGCGGAGCTACACACTCACATGTGTTTCCAATAAATTCCACCTCTACGTTAATTCAGAATGGGTAACAATCTTTCAATAAACATGTAAATGTGATGTAATTTACATGGAATACAATGGTCTTTTAAAACAATTTATCATCAAATCCTTATCATTCTCATTAT
Source organism: Nannopetersius ansorgii (assembly GCA_037974605.1). Taxonomy (NCBI): domain Eukaryota; kingdom Metazoa; phylum Chordata; class Actinopteri; order Characiformes; family Alestidae; genus Nannopetersius; species Nannopetersius ansorgii. Next base: position 17,494,598 of record JBBPDE010000006.1, read on the forward strand.
TACACTTAAAAAGGTAAATGTTTAATTCAACTGTAAATAGTGATTTTATGTACATACATATAATGTTTTCCTTGTGAAAGTCCAGTGTTACTTGAAGATAAAAAACTGTTTGGACTCAATCGGTACTTCATTAAATTAAATCATGGGCTGCTGGTGAAATTTTTATATATTCGCATATATACATTCAGAAAGAAGACAAAACAGCTGCATGCAGTCAAAAACATAAAAGAAGCAAATGGGAAAACAAAGAAAACTATAGGATTTTTTGTGTGTCTGAAGATTGGGATATAATGATATCCAAACAGAACTTTGTTCCTACACTGTGGTGTGAATGTCAATGTTTTATGATAATATATAATAATAGTCTTAATAATAAGCCCTTAAATAAGATGGAAATGATTTACATGGTGGAACACATTAGTATATAAAAATGTTAATGATTGGGTAAAGATAAAATAAATAACATAAAAACAGTTGATATGCTTTTGTAATTCATTTTAAAGGTACACTTAAACGTTGAATAAATAGATAAGGGGAAAATGAAACAATTGTAGGAATTTACCTATGCCTAAATATTGAGTCCTCAAGAACTCTTTTTTCAGCTTTATCAGTATTAATTGGCTTTGTACTGCAAAGCCCTAAACTGGATGTGCAGGAAGGATGCTCTTAAACTAACCGTTACTAAAAGTGTACTATGACCAGATTTTTTTGCGTTTATTTTTGTAAGATTTTCTTTACTTAGTTGTATTTCTATGTTTTTTTAACTAAATGGAATCTTCACTTTACATTATTTATATCAAACACGTTGTTGCTGCTGGGTCTTTTATGCAATAATACTATAAATGTTTTTTATTTTTAATTTTTGTGAACCTATTACATACTTGTTGGAAAAAGAAACACAAAATAAAGAAGATAAATAATGAAATAAACTAGCTCAAACCCATATAAATACTCACAGGCCTCTCACCCCTCCCAAACACCACTCAAACCCTTGCAGCTCCGGGTCAGAGTGCTGGCGAGGGGTACAAACGACGCCGCCAGTGCAATTAGAGGCTCTGTTTTAGTAAGTAAATAAATTTATAATACTTTTTATGAGCATGGTAATACTTTGCCGATGTTTTTTTCTGGCTAACGTCCATCTTCTGTTCGGTTTACCGATTAATATAAAGTAGACTGAGAATTGCTTGCCAGCTTTTGAGTTTGGATTGTGTACATTTGTTAGCTAAATTAAGTTGCGCTTTAGTTTTTGCCTGCAGCTGTTACATATTGAATGAACAGCTTGTTTAGTTACAAGTACGCCCTACCTGTTTACCTGACCCATTAGTCATTTTTGCAACTCGCCCTAATCAAACCCTCATGCTGCAAGTGTGGGCTGGACTATTTTACAGTGTTTTACTGTAACTGTGGGGTTATTATTTTGTTGGGTTGTTTGTGGGGTTATTTTGTTGCGTTATTTATTGGTTCTCTGGTGTATTGTGGTCAGGGTTTGGCGCGACTCGAGCCAGTGAGCGCGCGAATGGTAGTCTCCAGTTTAAAAGGCGCTGAATTCGAACGCGCGTGGAGAGCAGCAGGCTACCGGTAACCCTGGAGACAGTAACGGATAATAACGGAGCTGTTTACACTCAATTCCTGCAAACACAACACCCAGAGATAAAGAAAACACTGTAAACCTGCTGAAAACACTGTCAGCCCTGCAGAAAATTCTCCAGATACTGACGGAACTACTGAAAATACACCACTCACGCACGGACAGGGTACCATCGCTCTGCTGCACAAATTACGGGTAAATCTGATTTAAATGGTTATCTGAAATAGTTTTGGCTTGAATTTATTGCGTAGGTAGACTTTCTAAAGTGAGCTTTTCATAAACTTAAAAAGTAAAGAAAACTTCAGCGTGAGCACAGGGAGTTTTGTTTTCTTTCTTCAAGAATTTGTGTATGTGAAAGAAGGTAGCGTTTTTGTTTTTATTTAAAACATAACGTTAGTTTTTATGTGCTTTAATCCCATAACAGGTGAACCTGCCTGGTGTTCAGGGAGTCTGAAACATGGAGACTACTGGACAGTTAAAGCACTTGCATCTTCAAAAGCTCCACTGCTCCAGCACTCACACAGATTTGCAGACCCCCAAGGGTGAGAGGGGTAAGAGTGGAAATGTAGCTTTACACACTCCACAGAGCAGCTTGGAACATGGAAGCAGCAGCCAGGAGTCCGTCAGCTTGGACAGTATTCTTGAAACCCCGAAGGAAAACCGTGAGCTAAGGAAAGATTTTTTTTTGCAAAGGTGGGACAAACCAAAGGACTTGGAAAAACGCCACAAGAAAGAACACAGGCTACAAACAAGTTGGTGCGAGACTCCCAAACTACCCAGAAACGATTCTTCACTGCGCAGACGTCTCCTCATGTCCAAATCAGCCACAGACGGAAAGAGTGGCAGCTCTAAAACGCCAGGTTGCAGGGAGTGTCGCACACAAGCATTGGTGAGCAGCATGAGCATTGACTCTCCAGATATAAGTCCGACAGGGCGTCTGTCTTACAGCACTTTAAAGAATGAGGCCATGGTTTTATCCTGTAGGAAACGGCGGCTCTTGTTCTCTCAAGCCATAACATCAACTCTTGAAGGTAGAAAAGGTGAAGTGACCAGTCCTGTGCTGCTGGATGGACGTTCTCTCTTAGAACCTGATCTTAATGAGAGCATCATATCGGGGCTGCTTGTTTCAGGATTGCCAGAAACGCCTCAAGGTGGTAACTCTGCTCCTTTAGAAAAGGAAAACTTTCAGACCCCCATTAACTGCCTGGCAGCGAATCTTAGCGAGTGTTTAAGTGTTCTAAGCACACCTTCGAACACCCCAATGTCTAAGCTAGATGGCTCCGCTTCAGAAGATAGTGGCTTCAGCTCTCTAGGTCTTGATAAATCTCAGGACTCTTCCATAGATGAAGGATCTTTTCAGGATATGGTGCCACCATGGGACAGCAGGGAGAAGAGGCGCTCGCGATTGGAGCGCCAGCGCAGATTGTCCACTCTGAGGGAGGGTGGCTCCCAGTCAGAGGAAGAACCCAGAGGAAAGGAGGTGAAAACGGAGGTCCTGAAGGATGACAATGTTTTCCTGGAGGTAACGCCGGTGGGAGCTGCTAGAGTAAAGCTGCAAGACCTGTCCCTCACTCCCGCACTTCAGATGGTGCATGCCATGAGCCGACACAGTACACGCATTCTGTCCCAACAGACCAGCTTGGAAGACTTGCTTCGGGTTTCTAACATAGAAGGACCCATAAAAACCACCTTCCCTCTCTCGAGCCTTATCGGCAGAAAAATGGGCCTGGGCCAGTTGGACATCCTTGCTGAGCTCAACAAAAGAAACCTCTGCCATGTTCTATCCAGCATTTTCAAGCTACTGTCCCCAGAAGACCTTTATGTGTGAGTCATTTAAATAGGATATACATAATCAATAAAATTATGCATCATGATCTGGCGACTATGACTATACTTTACAATACTGATGGTTTTCATGGTACCCAATCACTATTTCCCTGACAAGTGGGGGTAGATATTAACTATAACTATTTAGAAATCCAACAAAATGAATGATTTTGAATAAAAGCATCACACACTGCCCTGCAGAGGTCATTTTGACCAGGCCTAATATCAAACTTGTTTTTATTTAAAAAATTATTTTAAAAAATCCACTTAGTATTCTGGTTCTGGTAACTTAAATTTATTTTTATTAAATGTTGTGGAAGTTTGCATCCTGTGCTGAATGATAAATGTTTTGTCTTTCCAGGTGTGGCCAAGTGTCTGATGCTTGGGAAGAAATTATTTTGCAAGACAAAAAGGCTCGTCACAGGAGGAAGCTGTATGAGAAGGAAATGAAGGTTGCATTTAAGGTGAGATTACACCAGTCGTGTGATCATTAGCTCAGGTGGTATTGGATTGTTCCAGTTTATTTTTTCTGTGTCCCTCTGTTTCAGATGGGAAGGGCAGCACGTGTCCCTGATGCGGAGACCAGGCTTAACCTGGCATGTCGATCTGCTCTGAGCAGTGTCCAGGCCCAAGCTAAAACCCCCAGTGCTCACACACACACTCCTGGAGACAGAGGGATGTGCACCCCCTTACAGCAGCTGACACCCCATTCCAGCTCCAAAAGCCAGGAATTCCTGCAGGTCTGGGAGAAATTGTCTGTGAACCCTTTGCTTCCACAGTTTTTGGTGTCAGTAGTTGGAAGGAGAGCAGTGTTTGATAGTGCTGGAAATCATTCAACATTAAAATTCTGCATACGAGTTTAGTAAAGAGAATTGTGTAGAATCCAGTGGACCTTCCATGTTGCTTTAAGGCTTCCATGCAGGTTTTCTATCATTTTGTTCTTTATTCACAGGCAGTTGTAATTGATATTGTTATCACAGATTATGGAAGGTAAGCTAAATTTCACATGTAAGTGATGTTCGCTTGTCTCAGGTGGCAAAAACCCTGTTCAATGATGAGTGTCTGAAGCATTGTCCGCGCTGCCAACACCCTGCTCGCTGTCATGCGGTGCGCGGAGAAGGCGTTTGCAGCTGGACCGACTGCCTCTTCCACTTCTGCACCTCCTGTCTGTGTTCCTACCACGGCTCCAGAGACTGCGCTCATCTGTCCAGTAAACGCAAGACCAGGAAGGATGTTTTGCCTGGCAGTGCCCAGAGCAAGCGCAATGTGAAGAGATTGTGACTTTGTCTGGACCTTGTATTTGTTACTTTTTTATAATTATGAATTTCTGAGGAGTTTGCTGCAGCTTCTACAAATGCCTGTATGAACTTGGCTCTCCTCAGAGCAGTTTTGTCACTTTTCAAATGTGTGGGATTCTTTGTATATGCCTGTGTGTAAATGTTTTACCTTTTTTACAGACCATTTTTAATAAACCCTTTTTATTACCTTAAACCCTGGGTTCATCTGCACAATAATACAGTGACACTGCCATCTTGTGGTTGGGATGTTTTTGCATTGTAAGTAGGAAACGTAATTTAAAAAAAATCTATAGTGATCGGCTGTGAGTTTCTGTTTTTTAGTGCAAGTGTAAAATGTAGCTTTATGTTTTAATGAATTCTGGCTTATATTCTTTCAACAGCTCCAATTTTAACCCCTTTATTCACATATGGATGTGTTAACAGTGGTCTGATGTACAGAGGTACACTACAGAGAAACTGACTCAGATTTCTAATGGATTTGAAACCAGGATGTTGGTTATAGTAAAACATTTTCTTCTGCCACCACTGCCGCGGTTGCAGCAGTAACAACTTCAACTCTTGGAAGGCTTTCCACAATTATAAGTGTTTCTGTGAGACTCTATGCCCAGTCATGCTGTAGAGCATTTATCAGGTCAGACACTGGTGGTGGACGAGAAGGCCCGGTTTGCAATCTCCGTTCCATTTCATCCCAGTGGTGTTAGATGGGGTTGAGGTCGGTCAAGTTCTTCCACACCTAACCCTTTCTTTATGGAGCTTGCTTTGCCCACTGGGGCACGGTCATGTTGGAATAGAAAAGGTTCTTCCCCAAAGCTGGAAGCACTTTGTCTTGTATAAGTAAAGTGGCCTTTTATAGTCACGTGTGAGCACAGCGCGGCAAGAAATTCTTTCTCTGCGTTAACTCAATCAACTGAACCAGTGACTACCTCAGTGGTGCAGCTAGCAGTCATAGGATTCAAACCCTCAACCCTCTGATCGCAGGGACAACTCTCTAATCACTAGGCCACCAACTGCCCCTCTTTTTTGCCTAAGTATTAAGATTGTCCTTCACTGGAAGTAAGGGGCCTAGCCAAACTGATAAGCCGGTGTGCCAAACCTTGTCCATATAGTGTATTTCACATTGAACCAAGACTCTATATTAAGCATTATGCTAATTGTGAAAAATAAGCGTAGTTTACGTTTTAACGTGATTTAATAAATGAGGATATTCTGCCCGTGATATAAACCACAGGAGGAAACACAAGTTTCTGCGGAGACGCAGAGTTCGTGTTGTAGGTGAACTGGTCTCCATGGTGACGCGGGGCAGAAACTGGCTGCAAGTTAAACGTTGGGTATAGAGTATCACTGTGGCCGGACAGAGCTTCACCGTGATCGTGTAGATCAGATTTTGGGCTCGAAATCTTCAGAATGAGTGAAGCAGTTCCAGGTGAGTTCAGACGGCTGAAGTTGCTCCGTGTGATTTTTTTTTGTCCTTTAACCCGACCTTGTCTTCACAGATCTGCCAGAAATAACAAGCGAGAATTTTGTGAGTAATTAGTCACGTTTTATTTCAGCTTTCACTTCTGTCCTTTTCATTTAGTCCTCATGGTGCTTTGGTCTGGTTTAGGAGGAGCAGCTGTCCTCAGACTCGGCGCTGGTGGACTTTCTCAATTACTTTCTGCTGCTGCCTGTGAGTGGACTCATCACTCTAATACTCTTAAAGAGAGCAACTTAGTGGGTATAAAAGAGAAAATATGCACCTGTTTTCACGCTTCAACATATAAATTCATGTTTTCGAAAGTAAAAGGTGTCGGGTTATTTATATGAATTTGTGAGACAGTTATCCCTCAAATAAGTTTTTTCATATTAAACCACGGTCAGTTCAAGTGTCCATACCAACCTTACACATTCATTCGACATAAAACTGAATAATTTATCTGTTCTTATGGGGTGGACCACCCCATCAAACAGGTGTAATTTCAGCCTTATACACATTAAGCTACCCAGTGAAACTGAAAGTATCCCCACTCTTTGCCTCCCATCCCTTGTCTCATTGGTAGATGTTGCAACAATCATACTTTTTTCTTTGTTTAAAATCTGTTTTTAAAAAAAATCACAACCACAACATAACATAACGTAAATCAAATCCTGGGCTGAATTTATTGCTATACCTCCAATATTAACATAAAAGTTATGTAATTTAAAGACAGTCAAATCCTGATAACAGGGATTAGCCTGAAATATTCATTGAATTCCCAGTATGATGGGAAGGTTCACCACAGTGTTACTTGTCACAAAGTTAAAAATGGCCGCTCTCAGGACGCAGAGAGTCTGATTTTGATAAGGCCAATATGTAATTATAACTATGGAGGACCAAAACTGATTTATTTATATGAAAAGCATACAGATTCCATTTGGCACTGATCTGAAGGTCTGTATGCGAGTTTATAGGAAATAAGCCTGCTGTTCTGTTTTAATACAAAGATCTGTACATAAAGAGAGACAGAGAAAAAAAATACACAACACCAGAATATTAACCTCCCCAAATCAGCTTTATCTCTCTCTATTAGTCATTCCTGGAGCCTGTCAGGTATAACAAGGAGAGAGGGGTGTTTGAAGTGGGGGTGGACCCAGCAGAAACCCTCTCCACAGAGATCACAGCTCTGCTGAGTGAACTAAAGGAAAAGATCAATGATCCAGCATGGTTTCCTACTAAACCCTTAGTGGACAACAGCTACACAGTCTCAGTAAGTTCACACCAGAAGTAGCATTTACTCTTATGGAGCCTTCTGGACCATACACAGTGTCTTTCTGCGCGTGTATGAATTAATTAACTCTAGATCTTGAATGATCTAGAGTTGATCTTTGCAACTCCAAAATTACCATCATTTATTTTCTGTAGTGTTTGGACCAAGCGCAGGCTATGCAGTGGATCAGAAGACAGAGGCTGCCCTTCTTCCTCCAGAGTGATTGTTACTTTGAGTACAGGTCAGAAAGGACAGAAAACAAACAGTGATGTTTGTTTGCTGGCCAGAGAGATTTTTTGTTTTTTTGTAGATTTGTTTTATTACACTGAAAGTCAGTCAGTGTGGAAAATGTTTTGTGTTTTATAGATTGGCCTCCTGTTTGTATCAGATGGGCAGCAGAAAAGATAGGCTGTTCAGAGAAGAAACTTTTTTCAGCGCATCAGCTGAAGTGCTTCAGCATGAGGTACATAGAGCTCACACACCTGAGTGTATTGCAGCTGAGACTGAAATAACTGACACCGTAGAGATGAATAAAGCAGTTAATGAACTAATATTAGTGCTGTAATTGGAAATTTGACTTCATTTTTGGGGTTATTTGCCAGTGTACTACTTCTCACAACCCGGGACATCCAGGCCGCAGTAACCACAGCTGTCCACACACACAGTGTCCTTCCATTAGTTCTGCGCCTTTAAAGGCTACTAAAGGTAAGACAAAGATAACTCAGGTGTAGCATCTCATGACCGTACATTGTGCTGTACATTGTTCTTTACTTTGAGTTGCGGATGTCAGTCAATACCAAAACAAGTGTATTAGATGAGTATTTTTTTGTGCTTTTATAGTCAAAAAGGAAAACTTTTTCTTCATACACTTATTTGCCTCATTTTCTTTAGACCATGGTATTGAGAAGCCTGAGGCGAGCCAAGCAGGACAGCATCTGACCCAGCTTTACAGAGAGCAGAGTCCCTCCCCTTGTAAAACCGTGACTTCCACTCCTGCTACAGTCCAGACTAATATTGCAGAGATACACATAGAGACAGAGGGACAGTCAGATAGTACAGTGAGCTGGGACCAGTGTCCTCACTTGCCTTCAGGTGTGTGTAAGTGTGTTGCAACAAGACACAGTGAAGTCTCCCCAATTTTGGATAAAAATGGCAAAACAAAGCTAGACCCTACAGCCTGTCCTCACTTCACCACAGTAAGAATCGACACACCTTCACTAGAGTGTAGATGTGCTTTTGTGTCGAGTCTTCCAGAGGACCTCAGCATTAGTTGTCCTGCACACGATCATTATAGACCACAGAACAGCGGTCAAACTTCAGCAAGCCCAAAGCACAACATAGGTGCCCATGACAGCAGACGCCTCTTTCTGGATTTTAAAAGCTTTTTACGAGGCCGGTCTGGAGAGAGGGTGCTAAATCTGTGGATGGACATAGAACGCCTGAAAACTCTTTACAACCTAGAAGCCAAGAACAGGTACTATGCATGCCAGCGGGTTTCTTCTCACCTTCTGTAAATTCCCTTATTTTTCACAGAATCATTCAAATCCTTTAAATTGCAAATGTGGATGCCTTATTGTCATGTTAAATTTGAACTGACTGTAGATCTGTGTTAAGGCATTTAGTTTGGATGAAGAATCAGTACCTGCTAGGCAGCAGCTCCACAGCCTTGAGTGTGGAGTTCCTCACCAGACTGGAGCTTATCAGTTCAACCTACTGGACAGAGGACAGACTGCGTTTTGTTCAGCAACGCCTCACTGAAGTCCTGCTGCTTTACTGGTGAGTCTTTAAGTCACTACAAGGTCTCTTAGCACTTTTTTAATTACTGTTTTATTTATACAGTGGAGATCGAAAGTTTGGGCACCCCAAGTAAAAATGTGTATTAATGTGCATAAAAAAAACATGGAAAGATGGAAACATCCCCAAAAGCCATCAAAATGCAGATGAGACATTCTTATAATATGTCAAATAAAGTTGGATT
>JBBPDE010000006.1:17522282-17541345 GCA_037974605.1 Nannopetersius ansorgii
GCCTCTGCTGTGTCTCTTTTCTTGTTGTGGTTTTGTGTTTAGATTCCCCTCGCGCCAACAGTACCACCCATTTTATGAAGGGACTATAATAATTGGTTAAGTCACGGAACGCATGTCAGCGTCAGCCAATCAGAGGCAGATACTGCATTGTACACAACTTGTCGAATTCACTCGGAAGGCATCAACTTGTGCCTCTGAAGTCGACTACTCGACTTTTCTGTTAATGCCCTAGTGCCGTATGATAAGCACGGGGCACGGTTTAAGGCGATAATAAATGCTGTCGCAATGTATATTGCAAAAGATGTGGTGCCCATACATACTGTGGAAAAGCCAGGTTTTATTAAAGTTTTATGCTAAAAGTTTTAGACCCAAAGTACATCTCAGTATAAAAACAAAACAAAAAGTATAGAAAACAAAAACAAACAAACCAAGATAAAGTCTTGAAAGTCTTGATAGTTTGATTTTGAGGAGGGGAGGAGGAAATATGCAAATATGTAGATTGCATAGTATATATAACAGGGTTTAAAGCCAGAGCTTAATTAAAGCCTAATATTCTAGCAGTATAGGACAACAGATACTGTGTATTCACAGGTGTGATATGTTATTTCAGAGCAGAAGGAGACAAGAGCTCTTCTTCATGAAAAGTGGTGTGTGTGTGTGTGTGGGACGGCAGGAAAGCAATGACTCAACAAAATGACTGACACTCCTCACAGTTATTAACTCTGAGTCTTCAGCGCAGAATGTGACAAAATACTTGCTGTTCAAGTATCAGACTTAAGGTAAAAGGAATTAAAACAGCCACATCAGGGAAAACAAAACATTCACCTTTTTTAAAATAAAGCCTACAACAATTCAGCCTACAACAATGTAGCCTCACCCATTCAGGCTGAAGCTATTAGTAGCGTTTCATTTCAGACTGCATTTTAAATGACACACCGTCAACGAGAACAGAGATTAAGTGTTAAAAGCACTGTGACAAAAACAGCCTGTTTAACCATAAGGAATAAACATATATTACAGAATAATCCTGTTAAATTAATTATGATTGTTCTGTGGTCATGAGTGGATTTCAGAGAAATACTACAGGAAAAGAAAGTGTAGGATACAGGCCTTGTAATGTTACTCAAACTGAAAGTAGATCCTATTACAGAGCAGACTGTTGATAAGACAAGGAAAACAGGAAGATCTTGCCAAGCCAATCTGCTCTGCTGGACTAAGCAAACCAGTCTGTGGACAGGTCCAAATAAAGGACACCTTTCTGCTGAATAATACATGCAGCTACTGGCTGCTGACCTCTCCAGCTATGAGTCATTAGCATTAACATCTCAATGTGCCTACTACAGAGGGTGATCGATGAGTCCATATCTAAGGCTTCAGCCATGTTTGTCATACTAATCCAAAAGGAGGACCCAAACACATAATAGGGTCTCCTACAACATGAAAAGAAAAAAAATACAGTAAATTTTTTGTGGGTTTGAAAAATGTGTTTACTGCAGTCTTAGCAAGTTTTTTTTACAGTAGTTTATCATTAAAAACTAGGGATTTTAAAGCGCCTGGAGATGTTTTGCAGTAAATCTGGGACAAGGGGCTACAACAGACAAGGAGATCAACAACAACAAAGCATTTCACCTCTCTCCAACAAACCCAACAATTCCAGGAAGTAGCAATACTATTTCTGAGCCCCAGAACTCAGGTACTCACGCATCTAATGCTGAACTCCTCTTGGCAACCACACTTCAACCCTTCTGACACATATGAATGGCAGATGACTGAAAGAGCATCCATTTGCATTTGGCCTTCATGAAAGGCCTGCATGTCTCAAACAGCATTAGTTTTAATGAGAAGCCCTTAGATGGCCAAATGTACATTAGTATCACTTAGTAGTCTTGTTAGCTTGTTAATGCCCCCAACAGAGTCTATATAAACATTACAGTGAAGCAACATTTGCAATGCATTTTTCAGAATATGAAGTGCAGTCAGTAAAACAGTGATTGGTGGCTGTCTTTATTATGTGATTGTCATTTTTAAAGTCGTTTTTAAAGTAAAAAACAGAGCCTGGCACCTGCAACATTAACAGAGTGTATGCTAATTTCATTAATAAATGTTAACCACTGTGTCTGAAGAGCAATCACCAGTCACTCTTTGCTACTCCTGCATGCTGGACTATACCACTATGGACTGTCAACCTTCTATATGATCCTCTTTGAAGTACAAAAAAGGCAGTGATTTGATCTCGAAGTAGCACATGTATTATGCACCCTCCCTGACTCTGGGGACCAATTACCCACCCTGCTACACACACGCCATGGTACGGTACACCATAGAACAACACCCGGAGTGTATTAACACGATGAGCCCAAAGCAGTTATACATCAGGCAGACTCAAAAAGGAGCTAAAGGGTTTAAATGATAACAGTTCAATACATCGTCATCACAAAAGAAACCACAGCCCTTTTTCATGCAAATGATTGGGCAGTGAACGGGCGCTATCTATATCTGCAAGTATGGCTCGAAAGCAGATTGCCTCTAATTGACAACACACATGAATGTCAGGACAATTACAGCTAGTGATCATTTGCAGCCAACATCTTAACATTTGTGCACATGACAGTTGTCTCCAGCTGTATATATAACACCAGTAAGCTGTCCCAGTGGGCACCTAATTTGTCTGCATTCTCAACTGCACAAAGAAAAGCACAATGTGTCACAAGCCCCATTATTGTGCCCTATCATGCATGTGCCTTTAAGCTGTAAACCTAAACATGATCAGTCTCTTCCTAAGGGGTTACAATGAATCTGATGCAGCACTGATGCTCAGCATGATCTTACATAATGATACAATACACTCTCTAAAATAAAACACTTGGAACATGGAAACTACCGGAAAATATAGGTGCTATAAAAGCTTGAGTGGAAATCTCCAAATGAGGGTTGATCCTTTGCACAACACTGTGTAGCAACACAACAACAAATGCCAGTTAAATAATGATACAAACACAGTGTTCCTAAATGCAGCTGTCCTCCCAGTGGCTTGGCACATTTGGTTCAACTCGTGCACAGAGCATGTGAGTCACGTTCCAATCCTAATCTCATTTTTTCCAGATATGATGATGTGGCAGAAAGCAGAACAGGGTGACAGTCTTAGACAGTCTTCTGTATGGTGGATTAAAGGATATCGAATAAGAAAATCACATTGAGTTGGCTTGCTAAAGCATGACACTACAAGCTAAAACATGAATTTATACCTATTCTTTCCTCACTCAACTAAGGAAAGTTACTCATTGCTATAAAGAATGAAACAGCAGTGACAATACTACAAAAAAGGAAGAAAATCTTGAGGACAGTGAGGACAATCAGTTGGTATAAAAATGAACACACATTTCCTGGGACTTTTCAACAGTGCAGCTTAGGCTAAAACAGTATTTCTAATCTGATGTCACACCACCGTCTTAAAATAACTGGAGTAATTTAAGACCAGCCACTGATATCCTTTTCTGTTTTTTTTTCTAGATTCAGACGAAGTTAAACAGGCTGGGGCAGTCCGTCTAGTCGAACTTGCATGCTGCCTGGCATGAATGGGATACAACTATTGGGATTGTTTCATGGTGTTATGTCCCAGTCAGTGGCCAGTAGAGGCCATGTGAACTTTTATTTTCACACATGGGTGTGTTTACCATCACTTATTTAGTAATAAGTGATGGTTGGTTCCTGTCTGTGGTATGGATGTATTTAAGTTTCCCCTATGCCCTGTCTGTGGGCTGTCCACCCTCACATATCCCTTACACTACCCCTCTATGTTACCCGTCTTCTGTGTAGGAGCTGGTGAGCTGATGTTGCTTTGTGTTTTGGCCCTCGATTCTCTTTGAGTTTTGCGTGTTGTAAATAAAGTCAGTTTGCTGAAATGTGACACATGGATACAAACATTGATATAACTGTGTGATATAACAGGATTGCTTGGTTTTACCAGGGTAGCAGCCTCTAGCTCTGATCTTCTAGCTTATAGGTAAAGTAGATTTTAATCACAGCAGTTATTGTTCCACAAATAAGTAAAAGGTTTTGAGTATTATTTGAGTATTAGGTGTTAGTTTAGATGTGTCGAAATATTGTGTTGTACCCAGAACAGGCAAAACTAGACAAGAAGTGTGTGTATTGTTTCCACTTGGCTGTTCTATTACAGTGAGAGCTTTCCCTTCTGGATGTCTGTAACATAAGCATGCGATATTGCTATTGAACTTCTTGAAAATAGATGTGTATAAACTATATTCACATTTTTTTGTGTTTTCAATGTATTTCAATGTATACTACCCCAGTTCCTAATGTGTTTGAAGGCATCCCACACACATGACAACATGTTTAGTTTTGGAGGATCTATCATCTGATCTACAGGGAAAACACTGGAATGCAACAACACTCCTGTTTTCTTCCTCAAAATCAAGGCATCGTTAAACTTCTGCCTAGTTCCTCTCGCAGATCAGAAAACAGATCTAGTTGTGCCGCCGGCAGAAAAATGATCAGATTATCCATCAAATCAGTGACTCTAGCTTGGCAAATCCTGTCTGACCTCTGCTATCTCTCTTTTTGTAAAATGCTGAATGTCTCTTTAACAGTATGACAGCCAGAGTCAGAGCCTATCGACAGTGTTGTCATTACATGTACAAGTGAATGGGAGAATGAAGAGTAGCTGATGTAATGAAAACTGACATCTTTACTGCGTCACAGTGATCACGGGTAAAGTCAAAAACAGCTGAGGGCTAACACTGCACAGCTATTCTTGCTTACTTAATGATGACTACAAATAAACTACCTCTTCTCAGAGCATATACGAAGAACAAGCCAAATAAAAAATATGGTCAGCTAAGTCCTGGAAGTGAAGAGGGCAAAAAGGAGTTGGCAGCCTGGAAAGAGTATCACAGAACACATCTGATTAGGGTCACTGAACAGAGAGAGGGAGAGAAAGAAAACAAGAGGATGGATGGTGGGTCAGTATCACAGCCACAAACCACACTCATATCTTTTTAGAATAAGATGTGAGTCAGTCAGGCTCTCATCTGAATATGTTGCACTGAGAGACACTATAATCAGACAGTGACTGGGCTTCAAGGGGACTTTCCAAATTCTGTACTACAGAACCTATGAAAGCCTTACCTTACTCACTGTGCTCACACAGAGTGAATACAACGACAAATACAGCATTATATTTCTTTTAGAAAGTGGTAGAAAACACCAGAGCACATTAATATAGAACATATAAAATTAATTATTAATAAATAGTACTCCTCTAGGGGTAAAATCACATGCCATGATAATACATAAAAATACAAACACAATAAATAACACAGAAACAGACAGTACATTTCATTTCATGATTATCAGTAGACACCAAGAATCAATAGATCAGTAGGACATTCAAACATTCAAAATCGTCTGAAAATTGTTTAATTTAAATTATAAAGGTTCACTGCTGCTGGAACAAAAGGCCTCCTAAGTCTTTTGGCTGAACAATTTGGCATCGGCAACTGCTCATTTAGTAAGCTTCAAAGAGCACTATAAATATTATGAAATGGATAGGTTTCTAACCCCAGGACAGTCTGCAGTTCTGCCTTTGTTCTCTCCTCCAATATGACCTCTACAGAGTTTACAGAAAGGTCAAAAGAATTTTTCATCAATTTATATTTCCTAATTCTGTCATCTAGTAAAAAAAAAAATTCCCGCAGTAAAGAACAGCACACAAAAGGACACTCACCATCACACTAATTAAAAAACTTACCCTCAATAATACAATATTCTAGACAATGCTAACTTCCAAATTAGTTACTACTGCATCAGATCACACAGGTTCTTAACTGGTGAAGATGGTGAAGCTCAGTTAATAACACACTAGGCCTTGCTAGATTGAACTGCGGGTAATGTCTTGAAACATAAATCATAAAATATCTTTCCTTGTCTACCAAGAATATTTTCAAGTGAAACAAAGTATTTAGAGGGGCCACTTTTATTATTATTTTTCCACACCTGTGAAAACCACCAAGTCATTCTATTTCAATGGAAGGTTACAGGAAACAAGAACATCGTGTTTTAAATATTTGTATTTAACACAACCAAACAAACTGACAAGTTAGAAAATGTCCATTTTTATTTCAGATTAACTTTTAATCCGAAAATACTCTCCTTGGTGCTTAATTACAATTATGGATCCAACAAAGACCATCAAAGGAGACTCTTTATCTTCTCCACTAGCTGGCGTTTTGGAGAGTCTGGGTGTTTGATTTCCATGCCTGTTTTCAGGGTATGCAAAGCTCATTGTTTGCCTATGCGAGCCGGCAGTCTCCCTTATCTTCATTCTAGCAGCTGTGTGAACGCTGGTCATAGGGCATAGTGAGAACCCAGACATTGCCTGTTCTGAATGACTGGCCACTTCTAGTTTTTTGCTCCTTTATATTTGAGGCTTGTATGAAGTAAGAGCTTAGTTGCTATTTTAAAAGGCAGGAAAGATGGAATCGAAGCTGGTGCCTATTTGGTACAAAGGTAAATAATAAAGCATTTGTGACAAAGTCAGGAAAAATCTGACACTTAACACAGAAAAACAGAAAAAATGTAAAAAAAATGTATTACTCAGTACAAAACTCTTCTTATGTGTAAAACAAAATGTCAGCCTGGTGCTTGCTTATTTAAATTAACTAATGAAAGTATTGAACATATTGATCATTAGTGTATTGAATTAACTGCCAAAATTCCAAACGTTTGATTCTTTATGCAACTCTAGTAAATTATTGCCAGGATGTACGCGAAAGTTTGACTGCACAAATCGAAGACAGAATAAAGGGAAAACATGATATTAGTACTAAAATCAGAGTGTATCTTTAAGTACCTGCTTATTAGTTCATAAACTAGAATAACTTAACAATCAATACAAAAAATCAAGAAGGAAACATATGAGCTAATTCTAGTCATCTACATTACAAAACTCACATAATACCATAATGTAACTGTTCACACTTTAGGGGTGTGACATGGTTAGCTCATGATTAATTTTGACTTCCCCTTCATTTAGTCAAATTCCTCATGAACAGAGCAACCTATCAAATAACCGGGCTGAGTGAATCACAGGATCTACATTACGAGAGGTATTTACATATCTACCTTAGTCAAACAAAACTTCTATATTAGGGAACTGAAGAGAAGCGGAAGAATGTTAAGAAACCATGTAGGGTGGGGAAGATTGGACCAACTTGCCTTATAAAGGGAATGACTGTACAGCTATGCATAGTGCCTGTCTTCACAAGTAACACTGCAACCACAGACAACTTCCTGTGTCATGTGACATCATAGGCTTTGATGCAAGAGACTCCAGCCAGCATGCTTTTGATATTGCTCTCACAAACACAAACACACACACACACACACACACACACACACTCACCTCATACCACAAGTAGACACAAGCAACAGGAAGTACAAAAGTGTTGAAACATGCAACATACTCTCCTTCATACTTCACAATAAAAATGAAACCCAATACTACAAAGTGCCTCAAAGTATGGCAGACTATTTTTATTTCTAATGCGTGCACCAGCTTATGTGAAGAGTAAATAATCTGATTACTGTGAGTTGTTTACTTCCCATGCTGACAGCTAGGCCAAAACAAGACTTGATCATTCTGTCGACATTTCTTTGTACAAATGTTAAGGCTTGAGCCTCTGTGTCTTAAGCATTTGCCTATGGTTCTTTTGAGTTCTTTTGATTTACATTAATACAGAGAAGGCTATAGGCAAAAAGGTCATCAAGACACACAGACGTACTTGCTACAAAACTTCTGATAAGTAATTTCACTATTACAATGAGCAAACTACTGAAATGTAACAATAATACTAGGGCTGCATGATATTAGGAAAACATGTGATATGTGATAATATAGTTGAGTGATGCGATGGCAATATCACATGCGATAAGTAAGTAAAAACCTAGCCTTTACTTAAACAGAGCATTTAATGCCTCCCATAAAACATTGGAACCATTGAACATTGTTGAAAAAAAATCTGAAAATATTTTTTAAATAATTTTAAATCTTAAACAAATGTAACATAATTGAAATTATAGCAAGTTCTTAGCCAGAAAAATACCAAAAGAAACAATCTATAACAGTAGCACAGAAGATGAAGAAACTGCCCAGTGATATTTTGCCCTCTTCTCTGTGGCACTGGGTGAAGAGCTTTGGAAAAACACCATTTATTTTGCGATGTGTATATTGCGTATGCTGATATCACGATGACGGTAAATTTGCAATATATTGTGTATCCCTAAATAATACAATGTGTGCCTGGTTGACATCATGAATTTCGATTGAACAGCCAGCTGAATTCCCAGCAGGCCAATAACGAGACATGTCATATGGACTGAGAAAACTGCTGTCTATTTCTAATTATATCTTCGGTTATACAGATGAATGGAATTGTAACTTCTGTATTTTTCGGACCTTAATATCTCAGCCGCTGTTGGATTAATAATACAGTGCAATAACTGGACTATATGCTTCATGCAAGGTGTAGTTGCACAAGTTTAACATTTTGTAGATACTTGTCCACTTTACTATTCTTCTGAAATCAAGAGTATTAACAGGCCGTGTGGTCCCTGTTTTGCTGCAACAACTGCCTTTACTCTTCTGAAAAGGCTTTAAACTAGTTGTTGGAACATTGCTCTGAGGATTTGATTGCATTCAGCCATGAGCATTAGTGAGTTCAGGTGCCAAAGATGGATGATTAGTTCTGGATCATAAACTCCATTCAGCATAATGACCTTCATGTTCACGTGTGGATGCTCTTGAGCCTCTTATTTGCCTTTCTACATCTGCCTGTGCACATCTGAACACCTCACGTAAATAAAATTACCGCATTAAATTGGCTGAATTTACTAATTTGACAAAGTGTCATTATGGAATCACTATACTAAGAAGACATTTTTACCCCCCTTCTTTACTCCACTGAACACAAACCAATCACAGATATGACATAAAACATTTTTGTCAATTAGCTACACATTTTGGTTTTATGAACAACGCCTCAAACAAATTAAATATTTTTCCAGCTCAAGCAGAAGATAAAAAATTAATAATGATCATACAAGTGTGGCATCAAGATTCTCTACACTTACATTCTTGGCATTCAGCAGACCCTCTCATCCAGAGTGACATACATTAATGCTCAAGCAGCCCATAACTGTTGTGTGTTGATTTAAGTATACTTGAAAAGCTAAACTTATATCAACATCCGCTATTCAAGTTACACAGTGTATATAATGTCTGCCAGGGGCAGCAAGTCAGGACACTAAAGAGTACCTAAGATTCCAATACTAGAACAACTACATTCTGTAAATGGAGCAGAGGAAATACTCCTTGTTCCACTGTGAAACAGCTTTGCATAATCACACAATGTCTTGCTTTTAGCGAGCTAAGTGAAATGCAAAAAGGTTTCCAGTGCACTTTTATGATGCCAAGTCAAACGAGGGCATTCACCCTTTTAAGCGGCCGAATGAAAAATGTATAAAGAG
Source organism: Nannopetersius ansorgii (assembly GCA_037974605.1). Taxonomy (NCBI): domain Eukaryota; kingdom Metazoa; phylum Chordata; class Actinopteri; order Characiformes; family Alestidae; genus Nannopetersius; species Nannopetersius ansorgii. The sequence continues at coordinate 17,531,826 of JBBPDE010000006.1, forward strand.
CAGCACAGGGATGGAGGAAGACTAGTTGCCACTACCTTGCGAAAGCCCCCTGTCTCTGAGGCTCATGAGCAGAGGCTTCATTAGACAACCCTGGAATGCTCACTTGTCAGTCCTTTAGAGAAGGTAGACTGAAGGAACTGTGGGTGATTCTTTTAACAAACAAAGGCATTTTCACACAAACTTAAACTATGGAACTCTCTCTCACACTCTTGGCTCCCATTAGCATATAAATAGCAATCCAGGAGGCTTAAGACAGGGCTGGGTGAACCCTAAAACAAAAGGTAGCATTTACTAGAAGCATGGGAATGGCAGCATCAACTTCTCTCTCTTCCTCTCCCTCTCTGGTGGTCTCTTGATGGTGTCATATACACCGATATACTATGTCCAGTTCAAAGAGTGGAACACTGTACTGTGAGGCAAAATGACAGTGGATTTTGGGCAGGTTTTAACTTGGGGATCAGTTATAGTTCTAGTCTGAATGGTTAGCCTGTATTCCTCATCCAATCCACAGTACCTGCCCTTTGAATGCCCTTGGGTATTCTTGGATAGTCTTGTTAACAACACTTTAATAACAATTGTTTAACACTGTGGTCACATTTAATTTGTGAACATTTGTACATTTTTATTGTGTTTGTCACAAACGACCATTCTGGGCAAGAAAAAATGCATAGGAATAGGCTTTACACCCCAGACCACTGTAGCATATGATGAGCTCCTATTCCATACGCTGATACACACTGTGTATTACCATGACACACCATGTAAGGAAGAGTTAAGCTCTACCTCATTTCCTTTTTGAATGTTTCAGTAGGAGTCTCCGCAATCTTGAGGAAACCACACTTGAGCAATTGGACTAAAATAATCACATTTTTAACAACTGAGTGCACTTTCTAATTAAAGAGCGGAGCGTACCACAGAAAAGCAGAACTGGGTGACAAGGTTACACTACTGGGGTACTCTTGCTCAACAGCAGTACCACAAAGGACAGCATCAAACGGCCTGCAGTACTCCAGTGTAAGGTGTACCTTCCAGTGTACCTTTATTGTGAACAATCTTCCAACCACTCTAAAGCTATTTAAGAGGCAAAAACATTTAAATGGTGTAGTTTCTACTTTTTATGAATGAGTCAGTGTGGCCATACAGTGCTAAACACAATAAAAAGACAACGAAAATATTTCTCCAGTTTTTCCTCGAAGAAGAAAAAGGTTTATGGTTAGTATTGATATGGAATGTCACCCTTCTACTGTGCTCCTGCATGGATGCTTGGAGAAAGTCCATTTAGATGTGAGATGGGATGGGCAAATTAATTAGGAAAATTACAAAGCTTATCTGGGTGATCCAGATTCAGAACCCATACGTTGATGTTACCCTAGTCTCCTCAGGTTTAAAGAAAGAAAATAGTTGCACTTACACTACAGGGCCTACCAAACACAAGAACAGGAGGCACAAGCATTAAAAAGTAATTACACCCTAAACTTTTTTTCATTAAAAACTGCAATATATATTTTTTGTAATAATTTACATTTACAGCATTTATCAGACGCTTTTATCAAAACGACTTCCATTCCCTAACTACAGGGGACAGTCTCGTTAGATCAACTTGGAGTTAAGGGTCTTGCTCAGGAACCCAGTGGTGGTGCTGAAAGTAGGATTCGAATGAATCCTCTTGGTCCATAGACAAGTATCCCACCCACTAGACCACCACCACCAATAAATGACATTGGTCTTGCTGCAGTTTTGTGGACTACAACATTTAACATTAAAGCTTTAAAAATAACGCAAAATATTGTGGTCAGTATCTGTAGCATTTGCTTCTTATGTTTTAACATGACGTGGCTCAGGAACAGAGTAGGAAGATCACAATATGTCACAATATGCATATCCCGCACCCAGATGACAATGGCCACCCTGCACCGTCCTAAACAAGTATACAATGTAAAATGTGAAGTGTGAAACCAGCACTAGACTGCAAGAAAGCAGCAGGAGAGTTGTTGTCACTGTACTACTTGATGTTAGTTAAGGTCAGCGGTGTGAGAAAGCACCAAAGTAAATCATGTCAAGCATCTTCCCTTTGCCTGTTCACTGGAGAAATTACCATCACTGCAGTAATGCTCATTTTCAGGCTATCTATGGGGTTTCGGTGTTGATTCTTCATTGTCCCACGCTGGGTTTAGTGTCTGTATGCTCAGACCGTCATGCATACTCCAATCATCTCTCTATTTTCATTCCGGTAAGTTTCTCTCCCTTTCAGACTCTGTCTGTGTGTTTATGCAAGTGCTAAGACTACACTAACAAGATAAGGCATCCTGAAAAGACATGCGTTTCCCTTTTCTTTTCTTTTTCAGGGTGGGGCGTAGACCCTTCAACATCAACCATGTTGCCATGTGGATGTGGTACCAAACACATGCAGGCTACTACTGGCGTAGTATAATCACGCAATAGTGAGTGCTATTACCACAGACAAAACCAAGAATTTCTATATTTTTTACATTTGAAAATCTGAAAAAAAAAAAAAAATCTTTATTTTAGCCAAACAATATGAGAAGTGAATTTTAGTTTGGCACACAATATGAAAAGTGAAGCAAATATTAACAAATCCATCCTAATGTTCATTTCTCATCCAAACGGGGCAGCATGTGAGTTTGACCGGGTTGGTCGCCCAGGCTATTTATCAGTAAGTTAAACACTGTTATAACAGCATTATTGTAATTCTGTTATATTTAGTTCACAGTGAAGCTGAGATGACAGAAACAATTTGACAGGATCCATTAGATTTGTTTGTGCTAAAAAAATACTGATCCCAAAGATAATTATATAACACACACTGTTTTGGTCCACTCAAATAACATACTCTAGAATTTCAACACACATCTCGCCTGCCTCTGCACTGGCTACGTGTAGATGGCTGCTCATCTCAAGAGCCAAAAATTGACCACGCTTTAACTGCCATCCTTCAAAACAAGCAAGGAAAACAAACACTTTTCTCTGTCCCGGTAGACGGGTAGAGGAATTGAGGTCTCCCACTGTTTGCATATGGTGAATGAAGACTTTTAATTGAGCAGCAATCAAGAACTTGTCTTGTAATGTATGTATGCAATGTTTAAATTCTGTAATGGGTTTCTTTTGTTGCTTAGCTTAATATATGTAATATATTTATAATTAACTCTAAATTTTGGGTACATTTGCTGAGTGAACAATAAAGCCTTTTACTAAATCGCTCTGTTGTAAGTAAGAATGTATATATAACTGTATATGTAATGTTCGATGCAGTATTTCAAATCAGGAGGACAGTCATGCTGGTATAGGGAAGGGTCTTCTCCAAACTGTGTCCACAAAACTACTGTACTACCCAGCAGCTACTGTAGCAGAAACTGTTTAAAAAGTGAATGATGGCTATGAGAGGAGTTCAAGCACATAGTGCATCACTGTTTCTGTCCATCATCATGAGGGACTCATAATTGTCACACGAGCATCAAAACCATGGCGCAATGGAAGAAGATAGTTTGGTCTGATGAATCATATTTTCAGCTACACCAGGGGGGCGGTCAGATGTGTGTGTGTCTTTCAGCTTGGGAAGAGAACTCACCTGGACGCACTAGGAAATGTTCTGCTGGGAAACCTTGGATCCTGGCATTCATGTAGATCTTACTTTTAGACATTTACATTTACGGCATTTATCAGACGCTTTTTATCCAAAGCGACTTCCATTCTCTAACTCTCCTGGACAGTCTCCCTGGAGCAACTTGGGGTTAAGGGTCTTGCTCAGGGACCCAGTGGTGGTGCGCTGGAGGTAGGATTCGAACCTGTGACCTATTGGTCCGGAGGCAAGTATCCTACCCACTGAGCTACCTCCACCCCTACCTAAACCTACCTAAACACTGCTGTGCCCTGCCACACTATAAAGGTTGTTCAGGTATGGTTTGAGGAATGGAATGGAGGAGTTTAAGCTGTTGAACTGGCCTCCAAATTCCTCGGTTCGACCAAGCCTCGGTGGGATGTGCTGGACAAACTAGTCTAATTCATGGAAGCTCCGCCAAGCAACTGAAAGGACTTACAGCAGGGGTGTCAAACTCCAGTCCTGTTTGATGCTTCTCCTCCTCAAATACATTCACTAAACCTGACAATTAACTGGCAAGGTGAACAAGGTGTGTCTGAGCAAGGAAATAAACAAAACGTGCGGGACTATGGCCCTCCATGACTGGAGTTCAACATCCCTGACTTAGATTAGATTAGATTGACTTTATTAAGACTTACAGGATCTGCTAATTAATACCAGATACCTTATGGAATCCAATCTGGGGGTTAGAGCTGTTTTGGTGGTGCAAGGGGGACTCGTTCGTCTCATCGGTTAAAAGTTATGGCTGGTCGTGTATAGCATTGTATTAATGCAGTGCATGTTTTTTTGAGTTATTTCCTTTACACAATTTTGCCCAGTGCCCATTTGTCCAGATAGTGCCTTCTAAGCTCACATTCCAGGTTTGGGATTGCTGATTAGCTTATCAATGCACTGCACAATGCAAACAGTCTAACAGCATGTAGATAACGACTGTCCCACACCCTGGAAAGGGGAAACTGATTTGCATTTGAACCAACCCCTGAACCTTGCAGTCTAGAATGACTGCCAGTTTAAAATGACATGTAAGATGATTCCAGGTCAAGTGACGCACAGGTGACAGTACCTACGCAATATGAAAATATTGCACCAATAATTGCTTTATATGTGCTTGGGTATGTTTCTTTTCATGCATTTGCAGATCAAAAATATCTTAAATGTGTAGGAAAATCAAAGGTACGCTACAATGTCAGGCATAATTAAATGCTCCAGAATATAAATGGTGTTACTGTGGTAAAAATATGCATAGGGTTAAGCTTAACTAATTTGTTACATCTAGGTAATTCCACATAAATAACACACACAGGGCATTTTAAACCCACATACTGCAGTAGCAGAAGTGTTGGCAGCAAAAGCGACCCCTTCCTCATTCATGGGTAGAATTCCTCCAACAAACAGGTTTGAGGCCCTGAGGCTCAGAGTTCTTAGTTTTAGCGAAGCCCTGCCCAGAGAATAGTAGTCTTGGATAAGTATCGCTTTACTTAGGCTACATGTTTCATATTGTTTAACAAACATCTTCAGACCAACCACATATTGTAAATTTTACACTTAGTATTTTTCTAGTCCAATAGTTTAAAATGCTCCAACATGAGATTTTTCAGGCATCTCTGCTCTTTCAGATTCAATGGCCACCCAAAGAGAGGTTATTTTGTGCTATCGTACAAGGTGATGCAGATGCCTAAACCTGCTAGAATATATACATAGTTTACCATACATCACAATCATGATGATTAAAGTTTTGTGGCTTGAAAAAAATGACAAAGGTTTCAAAGTCTAAATGTAGTTTAATATTGTACTCTACTGTTTCTAAGGGTGTACTCACACTAGGCATGGTTGCCGTGAATCGGACCCGAGTATGATTGTCCCCCCTCCCCACTCCCCCTCTGGCCCGCACTCACATTGGGTTTCAGCATTCGTGCTGGAGCACACTTACGCCATTATGGTGCGACGGTTTCAGGATAAACAGGAAGAGCGGTGCTCTCGCTGAACGCAGTGGAGTCCATCGCTCTGTTTACTTTTTCGATAGTCATTTTGAGTCATTTTGACTGAAGCATAGCTATTCAAAATGAAATTCAGGTTTACACAGACCTGTAACTGACACACTTATCGAAAGAGAGCATGTTAAAATGTGACAAGAGTATACTATGAAAGTCCTTGAACTGTGACCACTGTTATACATTTTATTAACCTAAAACTAGAACTCATCGCACAACTTGTGATACACACTGTGAAATTAGATGAAATAACGTGATAATCCATAAAATGTCACTACAGACACCAGAGTACAGTTAACATATGAAGGGTCATCATTGTCTTGGGATGTCAATATCCCAGCATACTAATATGGACAATGCATTACTCAGCACAAATTCTAGTTTAGATCATTTACTGATAATGTGTTGTGGTCAAATCTCTTGAATGTTGGAGATGGTATAGCTCATCACAGTTGTTCAGAAATAGAAAAAGAGCAGCATTTATGATGTGAATATATAAAACTTAAAATCTAGCGTCCTGACTTGTTGCACTACTAGCATATTCACTCAGAGTGACAATTCGGAAGGAGGAGGTGAGTTTCACCACACAGGATGTGTTAGCTTGCACTTGCCAATCAGGAGAGGTATGAGTCTCTAGAAATGCTACACATGTCATGACAACAGTGCCCTCAGAAGAGCATATCCACTGGCATGTGGACAGTGAGGAGGCTGCTCTCCTTTTTGAGACATTCAAATGAGATGTTCCAGACTGCAATATCTTATAGCTATTTAAGGATTTGCATGGTACTGTTGTGAAGAAAGATCTGGAGCCACACCTAGTCTGCAACCAGTCCACATTGGCTAATACCTGAAAATGGTACAAGACTAAACATGCACTCCAACAAAATGATATTGAGTAACTAGTTGAACTGACTTGAGTCTTTAATAGACCTGTAGTCATCTGACTTTCTTTTGTATCTGGCTAGTTATTTACCTAACACCTCTTGATGTAAAAAATTTTTACTCTGTCTTCCCATTACTATACTATCCGCCCCACCCAGGGTGAGCCCACAGACCCTGAGACAGGCTCTGGGTTTCTGGGAACTTAGTAAGTATTAAGCGGTTACAAAAACACATCAACACTGCACTCCATCTCACAAGTAAATAAAAAAACAGCATTCTTCACATAGCTAAACCTTAGAAATACCCTAAAATGGCATTCTGCCATCTTTCAACTAAACATACGTAAATCTTGCAAAAACATCACATACAAAATTTTTCATAGAAATATAAGGAATAATGATCAAATACACCATATTTTCTTAGAAATAAATCAATACAGAAATCCCTGTAAAGCTATTGCTTATAAAGTTACACTACATGGCCAAATGTATTGGGACACACCTTTAAATTATTGAATACAGGTGGCCCTTACTTCCAGTGAAAAGAAATCTTAATGCTTCAGCATTTTGAACAACGCCATTTTTCCAAATTTAGTTTGCAGAAGAACATTCTCTATTACAGCATGACTGTGCCCCAGTGCACAAAGCAAGGTCCATAAAATAATGGATGGATGAGTTACTTGAGGAAGAACTTGACTGGCCCAAATCTTTGCCCCATCCAACACCTTTGGGATAAACTGGAATGGAGGTTGTGAGCCAGGTCGTCTCGTGCAACATCAGCGCCTGATCTCATAAATGCTCCACAGAATGACTTAATGAATTAGCACAAATTCCCACAAAAACACTCCAAAATCTTGTGAAAAGTCTTCCAAGACAAGTGGAAGCTGCTATAGCTGCAAAGGGGGACGATCTCCATATTAAAGTGTATGTATTTGAACGCAATGCCATTAAAATCCCTGTTGGTGTAGTGGTCAGGCGTCTCAATACATTTGACCATATATGATGTAAAGTCTTACAATGGGTCACTCACCTAAAGTCTTGACTGCGATCTGCCTGGTGAGGGGCGGGGGCAGGTTGATACAGACCAGGTCCACATCCTGGTGGAGAAGCACGTCGTCGATGCGGTTGGTGTAGAAAGGGACGTTCATCTCCTTGGCGAGCTCCTCGGCCTCCTCTTGAGTCCGTCCCCAAAGAGCCTTGACGGAGAAGCCCTCGTTCTTCAGCAGGGGGATGATGACCCTGGCCGTCAGGCTGGTACCAAACACGCCTACCCCGGGCAGCATGGCCTCACACCTCTCTCCCTTTCACTCTCTCTCTCTCTCTCTCTCACACACACACACTCTCTCTGACTCTAGCCCCTCAGGTCAGGTCCGCCATCCACCTGCACAGAGCGAGCCGCCGTCTCGCATTTTCACCTTCAGGAACCGAGCTGCCTGGCTTACGGAGCCATGTCTTTGGTTATTTTACTCTCGATGGTGAAAGACGAAAGACAGAGGCACAGAGAGAGAGAGAGAGAGAGAGAGGGAGAGAGACGCAGCTGCATCCCCCCTCCTCTCTTCTCTCTCTCGGCTCTGAGACGAAGGACGCGGGCTCTTTTACAGCCCCTTAATAATATCTACAGCTTGCCTTCGGGATGGAGGTAATTGAAGGAGGCAGAAATATAGTTATCATCGGAAATGAAATCCTGTAACCTGCTCGTTGTTGCCACTCAGACTCCCGGGCTAGAATGTTTCTCTCTCCTCCACACACTGCAGCCGAGCAGGGACGTCACGCTCCGAGATCGCCCCGCTCCCTTTTTAACCCTTTAGCGAGCGTAGCCAAGCAGAGACGCATATAAAACTTACACGCCAGGCCATCACCGATTCCTTTTAACGCTATGACACAAAACATGTCCACATTTTATCCCAAAAATGTCTATATTTCTGAATAATAAATGTCTGTAATCTTCACTCCTTCGAGTCTATTCGAATTAATGCCGTTAGCCTAGACGAGACCCCGCCCCTGGCAACAATATGTCCACGCCCCCTGACAACAACGTCACTTGAGGCTGATACAAGTCACATTGTTTTGTTTTGCAACTATATCACTCTATTAAAAAGGGTTAGCGCTTTAAAAGGTACTTTAGAATAAATAAGTTTCTGAAAAGAATCGATAAAAAGCATATCTCTATTCAGGTGGAACATTTAGAGCTGTTCCAAATGGATTGCACTACTAACTCAGCTCATGTTTGAAGAAACAGCATATATTCTGAAGAAACAGCATTAAGTTAAATTAATTTAGCAAATACATTATTACAAGTTTCATAACATATTTTGAGATTTGAGTCAGATTTGCAATCATAGTCATACAGATCATGTGTCCCTGGTATGTTCTAATTCAAAGTTTAATTGTATTAAGGTTTGACTACTAAGTATCAGAGGCACTGAACAGAATATGCAGTATGTTATCAATTGTAATTAAAATCATACATCCCCAGATTGTACTACTTTAAATCTTAATTGTATTAAGCAATGGCTACTGGACATCAGAAGCACTAGACAGATAAACTGTATGTGTGCATTATCAGTGTCAATAAATGTGTACTTTACACCTATAATTTTGTCCCTCCAAACCAGGAACCAGAACATGATGGTCTATGGATGAACCTTAGTGCCCATCAGAGACCATTGCAGCGCTGCCATTTAACCCTAGGCCTTTTTCCCATCAGCGCATTCTTATGTTCCCAGTTTCCCTCTGCTGGTATCAATGATTTAAATAAGTCAGAGAGCAGGTCAATGATCATTACAACAGCCACAATCTACAAAGTCTAGTACAAACTGCCCTCTGCTCCCCATACCTGGTAGCTCCTGAGCCAAAATTCCAAAGTTCAGATCAAGCCAAAAGTCACTCTGAACAAAGGATTAATGAGTGCTATTGCAATACTGTTTACTGGTGCATAATTCTAAAGAAAATAAACAAAAATAGAGGAGTGGATGGAATGATGTGTATGAAGAAACAGGCAGAAATACACTTAGTACACTGGAATATAACAG
>JBBPDE010000006.1:17588722-17600082 GCA_037974605.1 Nannopetersius ansorgii
GTCATTCACTTTTTTGTATTGAATTTCTGCAGCATGCATTTACTAAACCCAACAAAACAAAAATGTAGAAAGGCTTCTAATATAAGGGCAGACCTGACACATAAAATAATGCAGTTTCTGTAATTTCAGCTGATGATAGTGCTTTTTTGTCAATGTGTTATGATTGACTAAATGTTCCTGTTGGAAGAGAACATGTGTTAGTGTTTTGAATAATTATATGATTTTGAAACATGTGTGCAGTGTTTTGCTAGACATAGTGCACTGTGGTAGTTTATTATTGTATTGTGGTGAGCTGGCGGGCAAGACTGACTATTTTGGGTGTTTAAGGATTAATTTGGGGTTCATATGTGGGACATTGTGTTTTGGCGGGCAAACTGTGTGGGGGGTGATGAGCTGCACCTGCAGCTCATCACTATTCTGGCAGGAAACTTTGTGTTAAGTGGGTGGTGCTTAGTGGGACTTGAGTCAGTTGGGGTTGGTTAGCACAGAGTAAGGACGTGCTGCTGTTGCTGTATCTGTGTGTGAGAGAAAAAAAGAGCTGAAAAAGATGCAAGATCCCGACTGTGTGTTGCCTTCCTCCACTGCTCGTCACATTGGTGTCAGAAGTGGGATTGACGCGCTTCAGAGGAAGGTCGATGCCCTGATGGAGCAGGTGATGGAGACGAGGAACTCAGCGCCATGCTGGACAGGGCCGGGAAGGGGCTGGCGCGCCCAGACGGCGCTAGCATTCGCCGGCGAGTGGCGGACCACTACTGTACACCAGTGAGAGGCCGGGCTGAGGATGACGGTGAAAGAGTGGTGGTGGCAGGCCCCCCGAAAGCCGTCAAGTTGCCGAGGTTCAACGGCAAGGCGCCGCTGGAGCCCTACCTGGCGCAGGTTGAGTTGGCGGCTCAGCACAATGGCTGGCAGCCACATGAGGTGGCTGTTCATCTTGCCATGGCGCTGGAAGGAGAAGCGCTTAAGGTGCTCATCGATCGGCCGCTGGAAGAACTCCGAGCAGCTGGTGGCGGCCCTGCAGCAGCATTTTGGCCAGCCAGCACGGGAAGAGACGTCAAGCTGGAGAGACGTGGGGCGCGCTCGCCGGAGACCTCCAGAACTACGCCCACCGGGCCTATCTGCGTTTCCCAGCGGCGGCCCAGGAAGAGTTGGCGCTACACGCATCCTGCATGCACCCCTGACAATCTGCAGTGGCATGTGCGTCTCCACGCGCCGACCTCCCTGAGGGCGGCCCTGGAAGAGATGGAGCGCGCAGAAGCCATCTTGGGCGGCCGGCTCGAAGTGTTCCCCCACCGGAGAGTCGCGGCTGGTGAGGCAGAGCCAGGGGAAGCCCCGAAACAAGTTGCCGAGGTCAGCATGAAAGGCGAGAAAACCCAGCGAGCGAGAGTGTGTTTCCGCTGTAGCCGAGCGGGACACATCGCTCGATATTGCGGTGAGCCACTACCAAGCGAGGAAAAACCAAAGCCGCGAGTGGGAGGCCCTGAAGGCCTCCGAATAGAATGCGTCGTCGACAGGGTCCGCTGCCAAGCCTTAGTGGACACCGGCTCCAACATCACCATCGTCCGCCCGGGGGTCCTGCCGCGAACCCGTGCAGCTCTCAACGGTGACGGGGGATCGAGCATGATGAAAGGGATACGGCTGCTGACACTCACCGTCCATGGAGTAACGATAGAGCACGAGGTGTGGTTGGCCGAGGTCATGGAGGAATGCATCCTCGGGCTGGAAGCGCTGGTCAAGCTTGGGGCCACGGTGGACGTTGGGGCGGGTCAGCTGTACGTGGCCGCACCAGAGCAGTCCACACCATGGCAGAGAGGCGGAGACACCGACGCCGCGGTGAACGGCGTGCGGCAGGACCGTCCGCGGAGACCCGCCGAGCCGTCCGGGAGCTGGGGCTCGACGAGAGGCAGTGAGTACGAGTCTGTTACCGCTGCAGACAGCCAGGCCACATAGCTTGCCACCGTGGGAGCCAGCAGCAGCGGGCAGAGCGACAGTGTGGCCCATGAGAGGAGCGGAGGAGCGTATGCACCGCAGTTGTGAAACTGTTGTGTCAATGTGTCTGGTGTTCTCTTCAGTCAACTGTCTTGTATTTATGCTATGTGATTATTGTTGACTACTTGTCTTAGTCCTATGTGTATGCAACAGATTTTTGTTCGTATGCTCATATGTCGGTACTGGTCAACAGACAGGCTCCCAGGCCTGCACCCAGAAAGATAGTTCCCAAGACCGCCCAGAGTGCGCCGATGCTGCCGCCCATGGTAAACTATGAAACCTGTGTCTGCGCTTTGCTACTCAAGTGTGGCATGACAGACTACTGCAGAAATGTTCAGTTTCTCAGGTTTTATACTTTAAAGGTGCAGGTATTGTATTGAACAGCTTTTTGCCTTGGTTTTTAATAACTGCTGACAATGTTTCTCCTTATTTCCAAATAAAAATATTATTCTTTAAAGCCGAATTTTAAAAGAAAATGAGAATACAGTAATCCCCTGCGTTTAACGGGCATTACATTCCAAGAGCACCCGTGTATAGTGAAAAACTGTGTTGTGTTTTGGTTACAAAAAGCCTAAAAATACCTATTTTTATAGTGTAAAAATTTTTAAACTCAGTTTAATGCATTACCCTTAAAGAAAATGTAAAGGTAAACCTGTATTCGCCTTTTAATTTAAATTCCCTGCCAAGATATGCTAACCGGAAGGTCGCTGAACAAAAGTATTGGGACACCGTGGCAAGGTGAATGGTTTTCGGGGAATAACCTCTGATCTACTCGGGCTAAAAATACAAATGAGGGCTGGTTGGAAAGGTCTCATAGAGTGGAACGTGGAGAAATCACGCTTAGAGTGCGGGGGCTCAACCCTGGTGTAGAATTAGAAAAAAGTGGTTCCAGGTCGGCTACAGCCTGCCCTGGGTTCCCTTGTTTGAAAACACCAAGAAAATAATATATTTATTGCCACAAAAAAGCAAAAAAAGGCAGAGGATATTTGCAGTTTCCACGTTATTGTGTGGATATCCACATAAAACTATTCAGTTCAGTTCTCAAAAAATCGTGTGACTGAATCCGCGACTTCTGATCCATCTGCGACGGGTGGTTTACTGTCCATCAAAATAAGAAAACTGATGCAGTGTTTACAGAACTTGAATAATTCAAAGAAAACAAATATCTTGTTCTCTTTTAAACAAAATGGCAATTGTGATATTTAATGTACTTCTAGTAGTTTTTTGTCATCCAACTGGCCACATCGCAAAAGGTTTGATTACAGTAGAGTTTTTTTAATACTTTTCCTCACTATGGTGGTCATCAATCTTTCCCCTTATAAAGCAGACTGAGGTGCTTGTGTAGGACTTTAACAGACACTGGAATGGAATGGTTGTCATACTCATAGAGATGCTGCTTTAAAAATAAATTGCAGTGGTCTCTTATTTTTTTCAAAGCTGTATGTCTAAGATCACAACTAATTTGCATAACATAAAACTGAATGTGAGTGCATAATGCAGAGTTCTGGTATTAACCTTCCAAACATCCACTAAACTTGGCAATCCAGAGATGAGTTGAATCAGTTTTGGTTGACCAGAAAAAGCACTAGAACTACAGAACCACAGTGTAGCATTTCACCACACTATACAGTTACAGTACAGTTATAATATGAATATCATTGTGCATATTGTCATGCCTTATAAAATCTGTTTTTAAGTGAAAAGTCAAACTTTCTTTCTTTAATTGAACATTGTTTATTCTGCAAGTGGAATTGCTAGAATCTGAAAGGCCAAGATATTAACATTTCAAGGATCTCCTCCAAGCCAAGACCACCTAGAAAGAGGTTCTGCTTACTGTGTGTCCTTTTATTATACATTAAATATGTCAGCAGCTGGTCTGCATTGTCAGAGTGTGAGCACGTCTGTGTTTTGCATTTCTCGCTAAGTGGACAGGTTTCATACAGTGATTCAAAAGCCATGAGGGAACTTGCTCTGTGCAGTACTCCAATTTAAATGTATCCAGAAAATGTATGTTCTTCTTCTAAGTATTTGTATATACACTGCTGATCCAAAACTCTCGCCATTTTGTTTCCCTGTATACTTATTTACGGTGAAATGACTTTGACTTTGACTTGACTTATAGCAATCAGTCTTATAAACAAAATTAAGGTGAAAAGACAAACATTCATGCACCAAGTTATATGTATTGGAAGAGTCCTCACTTTCCACAATTATCCTGAGTATAAAAATAATCAATAAAATAATGCGTTCAAATCAACGTTTGATCAAGTTTAGCAATAGAAAATCTGTAACTATTTCTCACCAACACTAGGTGACAGTGTTGCTCAGTAAAATGATTTTAACACACTCCATGTCAGCATTAATGGCAACTTCTAAAGAGCACACACACAGTGCACAAAAACTGGACTGCCTTAAGTATTTCAGTTACATTGTTATATACATTGTTGTATGCTTGTTTTTTACATTTTATTTTGCTTTATCTCATTCAGTATTTCTATGTCATACCATTTGTACTTTTCACAAATACTTTTACACACTATTTTTTTTTTTATTACCAGACGCTCTTACCTGGAGCAAGGCAAATCAATGCTGTAGTCCACATTTGTTCTTTATACATTTAAAGCTAGACTGAAATAAACATCTGCTTTAACTAAGTTACTGCCAGCTAAAATACACACCTTTTCACACCTGTTAATTCGTGTCTCTGTAAGTGTCTACAGGTGTAGACAAGTGTGAATTTCTAATCCTTTTACTGTTTTCAGTTACTATGTAAGCACAGCCAAATTTCTTACATGTACAAACATACTTGGCCTGATTATGAATCTGAGAAAGGTCAACATGTCAAGGAAGGTCAGTTCCCACGAGGGTAGGAGGTTTCTTGTCCTTCTTTCACTGTCAAAGAGGCCATTTGTGCTTTGTCATAACAGATACTTGTGTTATGTATTAAACATAAATGGTGTTAGTGTAAAAACATGCTACATAACACTGACATATCCATGCTATGAACAAGTCATAGCAGAGCTGTCGTGACAGATTACGTTCATTAATATAACGTTCATTAGTGTAACGCTACCTATAATTACTTGACATGACAATGTTTGATGTCGTGATATTAAATTAGTATATGACATAAACTATCATGACATCAAACACCGGAGTATCTGTCATCAGCTATTTACCATACACCAGTTAGTTATTGGAACATACTAAGAAATTGTAAGAAATTACACACAGGCAAACTGGAAAAACACAAGCAAGTGAAAATCATTTAAAAATATACAGAAAAACGTAAGTAAAACATAGCTCTCCTTACTTGTCTATGTGTTTGCGTATATGTGTGTGGGAAAGTGAAAAGGAGAGAGGTAATGCACTACTGTGTGTGTCTCAAACTATCTTTTGATTGTTTTGTAAAGAATCAACTGTATAGATGCATTGGTCCTTGTTGCTGTGGCAAGGTTTAGGAATTCCAGTTCTCCATAATATGTGAAGTCCTTTGCTTCACCATCGTTTCCTCTTTGACAAGAGAAAAGGCCTGTCCTGTTCTAGGTCACATTAACACCCACTGTAAAACCCTCGGTAAACAGTCAGGGAGGGATTTCTGATTGTAAACCCACACCCCAAAAAAGTGAAACACAGATTTTAGAGAACTTTCCAAATAAATTCAAAGACCAGAAATAAATAAACTTGTTTAAAAAATATTGTAAATGGTTGTCATTATCTGAGTAAGCTTTAATCTGTAACTGTTATGGTTAGATAAACTGAACTCTCATAGAATAATCATGTTCAATCAAACACTGCCTCTTTCAGTAAAGGGCTCTTTCTTCTCATCTCCCTAAAGGTCTTCAATGGAAATCCAGCAGGCAAGTGTTTGCAGAGAAGTACGGGAACAAGATCGTTTACCTAAGAAGCCCTTTTAAGATGCTGAGATGCTTAAGCTGGCGGATGGAGCATCCTGCTTCCTGAATGTTTTCAGCACATAAACCCAGATGCCATGGAGACGCAATCTTACCTCAGAATGCAGCCTCCCACAGACAACGTGGGACCACCACTGTCCTGTTCTCCCACCCCACAAAGCAGGGTAGGCATGACAACCAAAGTAAACAAACACATGCTTATAAATGCGTATATGCTTATAAACTGTATTCATACATTAAATAAGATCCTGATTGATACAGCAGTTTTATTGTTTTGATACATCTGAAAAATACAGTTCCATTTTCAGTGTCTAGTGTTATACTTGCCAGAAGAAAACAGAGGATTTTGACATTGATAAGGTTTGGAAGGCATATGGGAATAGGTACAAACATATGTAAAGAGAGTAGATAGATCATAAACTGTCCACATGCAAATATTACAGTGTCTCAAAACCTTCTATTTATTTACCTATTTACTTACTTATTCACTAAGCTAACCAAAGCATTTTACGTGAAAGCACAAATAACATTTGATCCCACTTTAATTTAGACACCAAGATAAGTGCCATTGTAGAAGAAAGGTTTATCTGACACACAGTGGCCTACAACCTCTGGAGTCCATCTCTGAACTTTTGGTTTGCCTTCTTTGTCTGGTCGCACAATGACTGTGCTGCGGGATGACAGTGAGGGGTCCTCATTGAAAAAGTTGAAGGGTCGTAGGAAGAAGCCTACGGCATTTCCAGGTGTCGCTGTGTTGGGAATGTCTTCAGAGTGAGGAACATGTAAGAAACCTACTGTAACCCAAGCAACCAAATCCTGCAAAAGAGCATAACAATTGTTAAATGCTGGATCAGTACTTCTCTACATAAATTCACTCTTGGCTCTGTTCATTTCTCCCCTAACAAGCATATGGAGTCTACACATTTGTTTAATAGAGTTACACTAAATGAATGGCTAATAATATACCACTTAGGAGGCAACACTGATGTACAGTCTACACTGTCTCAGTGACAATCAGTGTTGCTTCCTAAGTGGACAGTTTGATTTCACAGACGTGTGATTGACTTGAAGTTACATAGTGTTGTTTAAGTGTTCCCTTTTTTATAATTTTGCAACTATTCCAATGCTCAATATTATATAGTGTAGTTCCAGTACCTGCTTCACAATGTTTTCATTGTTGCGAATGTAGTCCTCAAATGACACCACAGGCTCCCACGGGTCATTCTGTGTGTAGATGCTGCTGCTGGTGCCCTCACTGTCCTTGTGTCTGGTTACAGCCAAAGGATACCTATAATTGGCAAAGAGAGGTACAATCAAAGAGGGAGTCACTAAGTTTGTGAAAATGTGCTAATTTATTCATTGCACAAAAGCAAAACTAACTGTTTGACCTAATAACATTTGGTCCAGATCACTATGTTTCCTTATGCGTCACTTTGGTTACTTTATATCAGTTTTTTTTTTTTTTGCTCCACACCTTTTTGCTCCTCACCCTAATTTTTTAAATTATTTAAATCTGCACACTTTTTAAACATATGTTGTATTACAGTTCAGCACATTTCACTATACAATGGTTATGGAGATATATTCATACCTTGACCATGCAATGCCATTCTCCTCTCTCCAGCCACGGGGCAGGACACTGTGGCCGTGTGAATTAAACTGAATACGGTAACCCTTATGGTGTCCCCACTTGTTCTTTTGAGTAGGGTTGTAGAAATGCAAATAGCGAGGGAACTTCTTGCCAAAGCGGAAGGCAGCACTGCGCTCTGTTTCGTGTTGTGTTCTGTGGAGGATGGATTGTTTGATGGTATGTTTGGGACTCCAAGGATTAGTGAAGTTGACATATTTGAGTTCCATTGTCTCAAAGCTGTTGTCTCTTCCTAAAGAAGAGATAGAGAATTCCCATAGTCAAACATGCACACGTGGCAACTTAATAGTAAAGACAATAATAAAAAAATGCTGTGCATATAATCAGTCTACATTTATATATATTGAGAAAGAATATGGTGTTTGGCTAAGATACAATAAAGATACATTCTTAGAAACCTTTAAATTCAGGACTAATCTTTTTCCAGAAAACCAGTCATGAAATGTGGTAAGATATTCAGTAGCAGTAGCACAATCTTTAATCCTATCACTTAGTGTGTTACAAAATCTTGATGTTGAGCTTACCTGCAATGTCAAGGTCTACTTTGTAATTAATAAGATGAGTGTGCAAATTCCCAAGAACGTAGTTGTAAACCCGGGTTCCATAGTTCAATCCATTTTCTGTGAAGAATGTTGCATGGATATACCCAGTGGCACTAACTCTAGACTCCATTACTCCATTCTGATAAAATAGGAAGTCCCAGATGTAGTCATAGTTATAGACAGTGGATGTGGTTCGGATCACTAGAACATGGTTTTCAAGTCCCCCAAAGAAATTGTAGCCACCTTGGAAATTACTATTGAAATGTCTCCTCAGAGGTAAACCCGTGGTCATCTCAAAGATGCATAATGCATTCTTATATAGCACTGGCTTGTCAGTATCATAGAAGTGGTAAAGGTCGACAAAATGAGCAATTTCAGGGCAGTCAATACCTGGTGCAAGTTCATAATCAGAGGTTCCCATGGCCCAGCCAGCATCTATATATTTTGTTTGCATTGCTGCCGGTGTGTCTCCAGAGTAGAATGCGATGGCCTCCTGCAGGCTGATCTCATAAGCAACCCTCTCGCCATTAAAACGAAGGTCAAAGATCTGGAGGCCAGCAGATGAGCGAACACGATATGCAAAGGACCATCCTGCATACTCTACAAAATTTCCCTCTACCCTGTATCTGGGGCCTTGTGGCTCCACAAGCTTTGGCCCATGGATGTTTGTGTGTGTGTTGCTATGGCCGCGAGGTATGAAGGTGGAGTACAGATCCTGCTCATCATGCTCAGGCAGCTTGAGTTTTGAGATGGTCCCCATCTCATACTTCTCCACCAGCTCCTCCACACTGTCGAAATACTGCCCGTTATACCACACTTTCTCCACAGTCCATTTCTCTGGATCCAGATCTTTGTGATTGATAAGAACCTCAAACCCAACAGGGTGTATAAAGTATCCCTCCACAAACTTCTGCAGCATGATCCATGTTCGCCTCTCTCCTGGTTCCAGCCCACGAGGAGCTATATCTGAGAAGGTCAGGCATCGATCGGTGCAGTTAGAAAAAGTAAAGCCTGTGCTCTCATAGAGAATTTTGTTGACTTTTTTTGAAATTTTCTCCAATATGGTGTCCACATGTCCATATTCTACAGTAGAAATTGGACGTGACTCAAAGCGGATGGGTCGGTCACCTTTGAAGGTCTTGGGCTGATAGGAATCTGGGAAAGGCAGGGGGCCAACTATGTACTCTGTTATATTAGGATGGGCCTGGTTGGCAAACTGCACTATAACACGAGCCTGACGTTGTGGTTTTGCTTGTCCTCTGTCCAGTGCTTGGAGGGCCTCATGTTTTCGAGGAACATGCAGCTCCATCAGGAGAACACTGTTCTTTTTGAGGGAACTGTCTTTGGCTGAAATAAGGCCCAGCTCAGTGCGTGAGTGAAGAAAGTGTCTCACAGCACGCATCTCGCGAGGGGTGAGATCAGCAAACATGGAGGCTCCATGATGAGCCCATTCCCGCTCTCTAGATGTAGCAGCCTGTACAGCTAGCGAAGCCAGGAATAACATCAAAGGCAGCCACATTTCTGCCTCTGCAGAAAATGATCAGAAAAAACCTTGTCACTCAATACTGCACAATCTTGGAACACAAAGAACTTTTAAGCAAAAATAACAATGTCCATAAAATGACCCTCATGCATAGACTTGATCTTTGCACTTTAGTCATTACATTGGCCACTGCTCCCCATGGAGGTCAGATCTGCTACAGAAATGATGCCAAAAGCAACTTTGTTTTCCATAGTCACAAAATCGCACACTTTTATCTGTAGTATTTGAGATGGCTTTCTATACTAAATTTAACCTAATTTTTACATTTTACATATTGATTTTACACCTTTTTTTGATTTTATGCTTATTTTATCTCTTATTTTTATCTCTGTAAACCCTATTGTGTATGATAATGTGCTGTATAAATAAAACTGCCATGCCTTGTTTGCCTTGCATATGCCTGTGCAGGGCATAATAGGAGTGTGGAGGGTGGGGGAGAAAAGCTGTAGCAACACTTTCAACCTTACCTTTTTCCTTTTCTCTTTCGTTTAGCTTTCTTCTTCGACTGGTGGGGAAAAGCCAAAATGCTGACTGCAGATAACTACTCCAATGAGAATCTCATTCTTCTTTCCTTTCCATAAAGCTGCTGTAACCCTGCCAGTGGCTGTCTATACATTCATACACTACGCATTCCCTCAAGGCCAGTAACAATGTGGCTCAAAATCCTTAGAGCAGACCTTTCAAGAATAATTTCTCTTTTTTCACCTCTGACCATAAGTACTTGCAACTTTAACTCATTGAGTGCTGCAGGCTAAATTGTCCAATGGCTCCAAAGTGAATGAGTCATTTATCACATTTTCTGCACCACTTTTATAGCCCCATTATGTAACCCCTTTTATATAAGGCTCTTTCAATGGCCCTACATTTGAAACAGAAAAGCTTGACAAGCAAGGTTCAACAGTGCAGTTTTAAAAAGGGAAAAACACTCAGTGGAAAAACACTTACCCTATTATGCCTGTTCCCAACTCTTAAGGGTTGCTCCGTTCTCTGAATGTGTCAGTTCTGCAGCTGAAATCTGTTTCCTCAGTCCAGTCCAAGCAGATGTAATCTTTCCTCTACAGTCCTACCAGAAGGAAAGCAATATATGAAATGAACTCTTCTCTTCTGGTGTTGCTGGTTTTATCAGCCATCTACTTCTCATGACTGGCAAGGGATTGGCCAATGACAGATCATAAACCTGTTAGGTCTTGCGTGGGAAATATTTCAAATATACATCCACCATGGCACACTGTCATTTTATTTGTTTCAGAAAAAAATAATTTAGTAAGATAGGAATGGATTCACAAAACACATGGGATATATAAAAAAATAGAGCTATTTTTAATAGTTAGAAATCTGCAAAATCGTGCCACTTCTCTGTTATATTGACTGAGCTGATATTTGTTTCAGTTACCTTTAAAAATAGAACCCAGCAGTGTGCCCCATTATGTCTTGCAGTAATTGCAATAATTCTGCATATTTCTATATTGCATGTGATATATCGGATAGTTGTTGCACACCCACACCTAAAATATTAGAGATCCTTTATATTTGATCCTTTGTAAAGAGGAATTATTCCAAAAATTCCAAAAAATTATTCCAAAAAGCTACAAACTCAGTTCTCCTCTGGTGACACAGCTTCAGTGTGGAAAGGTTTGAAAGAAATGACCAATTACAAGACACCACCCCCCAGCACTGTGGAGAATACACAACTGGCAGACGGTCTGAATGAGTTTTATTGCAGGTTT
>JBBPDE010000006.1:17604840-17615369 GCA_037974605.1 Nannopetersius ansorgii
CTCACTACTGCTGCTGTTTCTAAGGAATTTCCCCATTGTGGGATTAATAAAGTCAATCTAATCTAATCTAATCTAAAAAATTACAGTCTCCCTGATCTCCCCGAATCCTTATTATCTAAATCTGTCCACCCCCTTTTCTAACAGTGCCCTGATTGTACAGCAAACTGAATCTTTCCCAGACACTGTGATTCCCAGCAGAACACAAATGTTCATGTATATGTGTTATAGAGGGAACAGGAAGGTAGAGTTGTAAAATTAAAAAGCACATGTGAAAGCATTAATCCTTTTGCTCCAGTTTTAAGAACAAATTGAATGTGTTACCAAAACTGGGGCCTGCATGCTAATATATAGGAAATGTAGCTAACAACATTCACCACACAGTTTATCTAAGCACTAGTAGCATATGATGGCTGTTTTTCATGTCAAAACTTGATTCTTTTTGACAATGGCAGGAGACACAATTTAACTGTAAGACAGACAGGGATCCTAATCAGACCGCAGCAACTGACAGACTTTTGCTTTGATTCATGACAGTATTTGTTATCTCACTGAGTGCAGTTTTTAATATAAAGTTATCTTTTGTTCTGTTTAGGTGCTGCAGATGATGCTGGGGCTTGACTTAGTGTCCATTCATAAGAGCAACATGTCTCTCAATGGCCTCATATTACCACAGAGAGAACCCATCTTTCAAAACGGTATGAATGGCGCTGTTGAAATAACTGTGTCCAAGTTTCTACACTGAGATACTTCTGATGTTGTAATTGTATTCTTGCTTATCTCTTTATTGTGCCTTAAGTGTTGTCAGATAAGGCTGGCCTTTTATAAGTGCAGGTCATAAAATGTGTCTACGTTTCGCCAGGCACATTTCCAGTTATCTTTGCTTAGTGAAACTGGCTATGTTATTGGACCACTTGGCCAGATTAGTCAGAGGCCAAGCCTTGACCTAAATCTTCTTTTCAACACACTGGACTTGTGAAGCTCTTGCTTTTGTGTGTTCAACATGAATTATTTTAATTACATTTTTATCAATCCAGTTATTTTACAGGAGAATCTATACATTGTCTAGGTTGTAAAAAGATGGAGCAGCGATTAAAGTGGTCATAGTGATATTCATCAATGATTTCAGCCTTGTTCTGTTATTTAGTTGTGTTTTTGGGTCATTCTTGACCTCTTTGTAACCTATTTTATGATGTTTGTGGTTGTTTAGAAAATTACCTATACTTTCCCTGTGATTGGATCTACCCTCTGGTGTTTTGCACTAATCTGGCTCTGTGACAACTCTTATTGTGATTCCAACTGCCTACAAATTACAAATGAACATAAGAAGTGAGCATTTGTAGCAACCTGTTGTGTACAATCTATTTCCAATTCCTGGGAATAGACTCTGTCTCTATACTTTCACTATAGCTATAATGTATTGCTACTTTACAGCTCTTTGATTAATTCTTTTGTGGCTAAATGACAAATTTGATCAACACGTGGAACAGTTATAATACATGCAGGTGGCTCGTTTCTGCAAAGGGCTGAGTAGTCAGATTACTTGGCTGGATTCTGCTTGTTTTTCAGGGAACTGTTTCTTATCTTCAACCCCAGACTTTGGTCACTGCATATTAGACTATGCTGTAAAGCTGCCACTTTTATTACATGAGTTATTTGACTAATGTGCACATCAAATATCTAAATTAACATATTCAGATATGACATGTCTCATATGCATATATATTTCTTGCATATTCTTTTTCAGGAGTGAGTATTCACTGGCTGGGAGATTTTGTTTTCGTGGAGAGTGGACTGGGGGTCAGAGTCAAATTTGACCTGGGCAACACTGTTTATCTGACAGTTACTGCAGAACACTTTGCTGCCACAAAGGGGTTATGTGGAGTGTACAACAACAACGCGGATGGTAAGAGATTTAATAAACCTAACACTGAAGGAGCTTTATGACTGTTGTTTTTTATCTTCTTCTTTTGCTTGTTCTTGGTCCTTGGTCCAGTTATCATTGTCTGAGCCTACCATTGTTATTATGGTCAAGCACTTCTCTTCACAGTTCACAAAACACCAGCATGTTTTCATTCAATGGAAAAATGTACATAAAATTCCAATAAAACCTTAGTTGTGTGCTCAGCTGAAAAGAAAATACAATAATCCTCCGCTTTACATTCTTCTGCGTATAGTGAAACACCATGTTGTTGTGTTTTGGTAAAAAAATATGTCTAAAAATGTCTAAAAGTGTAAACCCTAATTGTGCCCCCAAATATGTTCCCAAAACACTTCAGTGTAATTTTAAACTCAGTTTAATGCATTACCCTTAAAGAAAATTTAGTGGTAAACTCGTATTTGCCTCTTTATATTTCCCGCCAAGAAATGCAATTTGCAAGGTTGCGGGACAAAAGTATTGGGACACCGCAGCGAGGTGACCAGTTTTCAGAAAAATAAATCTACTCAGGCTAAAAATACAAATACAAAGGTCTCCTGGAGAGCTACTAAACTGTGGAGTTTGAAGTGTCCGAGTGCTTTCTCCTCCAAGATATGCAACTTGGAAGGTCGTGGGACAAAAATATTGGGACAGTGAAGGGGTTCCCGTGTATGAAAACATTCAGAAAAAATATTTATTGCCACAAAAAAGCAAAAAAAGAGGATATTTGCAGTTTCCACATTATTGTGGGAATTTTCGTTTCAAACAATGAGTTCGGTTCTCAAAAATATCCACGTGTGACTGAATCTGCGACTCCTGATCCACGTAAAACTGGGGGTTACTGTACATTACTGGCACTGTGTCTTGTTGAAGTAAAGTGACCCTTTTAGTCACACAAGAACACAAATCAGCACAGCATACAATGTGAAAATTTTCTCTGCATTTAGTCCATTCACTAAGTGAAGCAGTAGGCAGCCAGCGACTCAAGGCCTTTCAACCACTCCCAATGAAGTTTGCATTTAGTCGCGTTTGAAGCCCTCGGCTTTAGCCCAGCACCCTGAACTATGACGGGGGTCAAGATGAAGATGGTAGACGGGATGATTTTTGTGCTTTTTGTGAAAATTCCAAAGGATTGAAACAGAAGCTGAATCATCCTGCTTGTGGATAGTTTGAGCTATACCATGGGCAAGGCTACATTCTAAGTAGCACTGACTTGCAAATTCTGCACTATTCTTTAGTAACCCATTATTAAATTCAGAATTTGCAAGGTAAAAAAAATGACAAAAAACAAAAACATTAAGCCCCTCAGAAAGATTCAATACTAAAAGCATCTGACTAAGGACAGAGATTAAATTGGATCAAAAATCTGAAAACTCCTACTTGGACAGCCAGGATTTTATTTCCAATGTCAGGGTCATGTTTGGCACCATTTATGTTACAGATATGGAAATAATTGGAGTACCGAAGAGAAATAAAGCATTTCATTACAGTGTGCAAGCTATTGACCGTGGTAATATTTTTGTTTTTGGTGTGATACTCTTCCCTATGTCTCTATAGATGACTTCAGTGCTAGAAGTGGAAGCATACTGCAGTACGCTGCAAGTTTTGGAAACTCATGGCGTGTTCCAGATCAACAGACAGAGGTAATGACTGCACTAATTTCACTGTAACCCAATCTCAAGTATGTGTTCAAGCATAGTGTATTAATAGGCTATACTACATAGGTTATATTAGCAGGCTGTATGACGTCAAATCAACAAGCCATATAAAAACACAACTATATTACAGGCTGGCCATAAGCTCCAAAGCCGTTCTTAAATTTGGTATTTGAGTCAGATATATGTCAAACAACAAAAAATGCAGCTATTCATTTAACTGACTGACAAAATGAGCTAGACAGCAAATAACACACACTTCTTTGTGCATTCAAAGCATTCACTGTCATATGTACAGAAGAAATTGCATTTCTCTGTGCAATGAAATTCTTTCTTCGTTGTCCACACACAAATGCAGAATTAGGTTATGTGTTAATAAATAAAAACAGGAATAAAATAAAAATAAAAAATACAAATATATAAAAAATAGAGCAAAATAAAAATAAAAAATAAGTAAGTGAAGACTAATGTGAGATGTGCAGATAAATATCAACTGTGCAATTGCAAAATGACCTTAATGTGCAAATCACAATTGAGGTAGGTCAGTTGTTCAGGAGTCTGATGGCAGTGGGGAGGAAATAGTTGTTTAGTCGGGAAGTTCTAGATTTCGTCCTGAGGGCAGGAATGTAAACAGTCCATGTTGGGGTGTGTGGGGCCTTTGAAGATGGAGGCAGCTCTCCTATGGACTCGGCGGTGGTAGATGCTCTGCAGAGAGCGCAGCAGAGTCTTGATGATTTTCTCTGCAGTTGTTATCACACTCTGCAGCCTTTTGCGGTCCACAGCAGTAGTGTTGCCGTACCATGCAGTGATGCAGCTGGTTAATGTGCTCTCCACAGTGCAGCTGTAGAAGTTGCTGAGGATGACATAACAAACTTTCTCATCACTCAACAGCTTCTGTATACCTGTGTGTGTTCTGATATTATCACCATTTCAGGTAAAACTCTTCCTTCCTCACTCAATCTCCATAAACAGCTCTGCAGCACTGCATCATGAGTGTTCTGAGCTGGAATGCAGTTTGTGTAGCTGTCATACTTTGCCACTCCTCTACATCTGCTCTAGCAAAGTGATGCAAAATACAGAGACTCCAGCATATCATCATTGTTGTAGGCTTATCAATATTATATATATACAGTAATCCCCTGCTTTTCACGGGGATTACATTCCAAGAGCAACAGCGTATACTGTAGTGAAAAACCGTGTTGTTGTGTCTTGGTTAAAACAATGCCTATTTTTGTAGTGTAAATCCTCATTATGCTCCCAGTTCATTTTAAACTCAGGTCAATGTATTGCCCTTAAAAAAATGTAAAAGTAAACTGGTATTCGCTGAGATATACAACTCGGAAGGTTGCTGGACAAAAGTATTGGGACACTCCAGGAGACCTTTCCAAATGAGCCCTCATTCGTATTTTTAGTAGATCAGGGGTTATTCCCTGAAAACCGTTCACCTAGCTGCATTGTCCCAATTTTTTTGTCCAGCGACCCTCAGAGTTGCATATCTCAGCAGGGAATACGGGTTTACCTTTACTTTTTTTTTGTTTCAGGGTAATGCTTTAAACTGAGTTTAAAATGAAATGAAAGTGTCCAGGTAGCATATTTGGAGGCATATTTAGGGTTTAAACTATAAAAATAGGCTTTTTTTTTTTTACCAAAACACAAACACGTTTTTTCACTATACATGGGTGCTCTGGGAACGTAACCCCGTGCACACGGAGGTTTACCATATATATAAATAATAAGTATTTAAAAAAGTAAGTGAATTTAGGCATGGGTGAATGAATAATCAACATTACAGACTAACGTGCTGAGGATGAAAATTTGTTCAGCTAGAACGATGATAGAAGTCCTTTTATAAGCTGCAAATTAAGAAAATATACATACAGGTACAGGTGTTATCTGAAGATTTATGCTGCATTGTCAAAAAATGCTACCTTGAAGCTTGTGCAGTTTATACAGTCAGTTTAGAACTGACAATGGTGATAAATAGGCAACAATATGTTATCAAGAGGAGATTTTTCTGCTATATTTGACTGCAACTGCGCCAAACATGCTTCCCATTTATCTAACACTAATGTATCTTATTCAGCCATTCAAAGATTTGTGAAGAAGGAACTAGACTCCACAGGGAGGTGTATCTCTATGATAACTGATAACAGACTAATAAGTACTGTGGGTTCTTACTGCAGTCTGTACAGCTGTGTTCCGAAAGCTAGGTTACAGATGAGAAAGGTAGGTCATCAGTAGCACTGCTCTGTGAAGGATCCTTGTTTGTATGAAAACCTGTGAAACAGCCTTTAATTACGTAGCAGTAAATCTTTCTCAATGCACTTCTTTGCACTAGAAAAGGGGTGTCAAATGTAATCCACAAAGGGCTGCAGGTTTTTTTCTGAACAATAAGAAGCACACCTGGCCAACTGTTTGAGATGCCTGGAGTGAGTATCAGGTGTGCTTCTGGTTGTTAGGACTAAAAAATCTGCAGCCACAATGGTGCTTTTCCATCACTGTACATATAAGGTTCATTCTTGAACTGGAAAGTCAAATGTGAGTGTGTTCTGTTCTTGTCAGGGCTGTAATGATGCAGTGGAGTTGGGCCACAGCTGTGACATCACAGGGGATGTCAGAATGCGTAAAGGTGCAGAGTCAGCATGTCATCAACTCAAGGAGATCCCCTTTTCACACTGCCACCACTGGGTGAGAGATGCACACATCATTGTATCATAGAGTGTCAGAATTGTTCACAAACAGACTTTTCTCACTTTCAGATTCTGCAACTTATGCTACAGTACAAGATCTGCTTGTTCTGAAAAGTGATGCTCATGCTTTTGCTGTGCTCAGGTGGACCCGGGACCATATGTCGATACCTGCCTGTATGTGTACTGTAGTCTGGGGGATAACGAGCGAGAAGCGGCTGTCTGTGACACACTAGCCAGTTACGCTCGAGAGTGTGCACAACAACATGTTATCCTCAGCTGGAGACATCCTGGTCTGTGTGGTATGTCTCATTTCTGTGGTCACCAACCCTACATTTGAAATGTAAACTATTAGCACCAGTGCACCAGTGAACCAGTGTACAAAAAAATCCATTAGCTGGATCAGTTCAGCTGGATGATTAGCTGACAATAAATGAATGACTAATTTAGTTGGTTATGTACTAGGTGTGTATGTACTAGGTGGGTGCTGACGGGATTCCTCTCAATGTCATTCGGGGGGTGGGGGGTGGGGGTGTTTCTGCTGCTTTTGATGGGATTCCGCGCTGGCCCAAATTTACCATCAGCCCACCAGGCAAATGCCCAGTATACCCGAAGGCCAGTCTAGCCCTTGCACCAATAAATAACAATAAATAAATGTCTAGCACAAGCATGTTTATACCTAAACTACTCCTGCCTCTCAGCTCTAGTCTTCATACCTAACAAAAGCGTCCAAAAGCCTCACTTCACAACTGACATAAACCTATATAAACGTTTTTATAAAGACAGAATTAGCTTTTACCACATCTGACGTGTTGGAAAAAGCCTTCATAACGTTTGTCATAAAATGTGTAGAAGCCTAATCGTTTTACCAGTGATTACCTTCAGTGAAGTGTTAACACAAATTTGGTTTTCTCTCTGAGTGTTTTAGTATAAAGTTAAGCTTGTCTGATTCCTGACCAATTACCAGTCATGAGAAAGGAAAAATGACTTTGCCTCTGCTATATGTTTAGACTGTCTGCTAAGGGAACCTTGTTGTCAGTTGTCTTTTGTGAACTGAAATACCTATAAAATAATCTACTCTGTGAAAATCCACACTGGATCTACATGCTAAATATTTCAACAGCAGTAATTTGTTTCAACAACAGATTTCTCCATTTTAAGATTGTTTCTTCACTATTAGCTCTGTCCTTCCTTTTCTTCACCTTCTGTAGAGCGAGTGTGTCCAGGTGGTCAGCGGTTCTCGGACTGTGTGTCCTCCTGTCCCCCCAGCTGTTCTTCTGCTCTCCCCCCAGCCTCAGGCCAGTGCCGGGAAGAGTGCGTGGGGGGATGTGAGTGCCCTCCAGGGCTCTATCTGCATAGAGGCCAATGCTTGCAGAAAGATGAATGCCCCTGCTTCCACAGACGACGTGCATACCGAGAGGGAGACACTATAAAACAGAGATGTAACACCTGGTGAGAGCTCAGGGCATCGCTAACATGCTGTAGAAAAGCATGTTGTCTTATTTATTATGTCTTGTTTGAGTACAAAGGTCATAAAGGTCACAGAAAAAGGTCACAGAAAGGTCACAGAAAACATGCATTCACTAAAAAGAATGTTGCTTTGAATTATACACAACCCAGGTATGTCAGATGGTTGCACATGCAGAAGATCAGCTAAATCAGTACAATTGCTGTCTTTCATTTTACTTCTCTTGGCAAGAATTGTGTTTTTCATCTACATGTTGTATTCAAATACTATTGAGCTGTGTAAATTAAAAATGTTATTTTGAGTGTGGTTTTATTTGCATCTAGCAAGGACTTTATATTGTTACATGTACAAGGTAACTGAATGAGTCAGCTTCTGTTAAACAGGGATTCAAACATTGTGTCCATTATGTTTTTGCCCTCTGCCTCTCGCTTGCCTAGTGTGTGTCAGGGCGGCCAGTGGCAGTGTTCTGCAGAGAGATGTGCTGCTCAGTGCAACATTATTGGGGCAATGCACATTTCCACTTTTGACAAGAAGAGGTATGACCTCCAACCTGCTGACTGTCAGTTCATAGCTGTGGAGGTAAGACAGTTTTAGTTACGTACTATGTATTAATCATGAAGGCATTATTGCTTTTTGATTGTATGCAAAATGCTTATTTAACCCAATTAAAGAAGCTAGGTCTTTAAAAATGTTTAGTTGACATTTCTCTAGGGAAATACATGTTTTGCTTTGTGTTTGTACAGGATTTTGTGGATAAGAAGATTGCAGTGACCCTCAGAACAGGAGAGTGTGTAACAGGAGGTGGTTTAAACTGCCCGCAAGAGATGTCCATCACTGCACTCCATACCACAGTGACCCTCACTAGTACGGGTAAGTATATGTATATATCCAAGCTGCTGATCAGCTGCAACACTGAAATCCCCTGCCTAATATTGGGTAGATGCCTCTTTTGCACCAAAACAACTGTTCATCAATGCATGGACTCCAAAAGAGCTCTGAAAATGTGCCACCAAGATATTAGCTGCAGATCCTTTAAGTTCTGTTAGTTGCAAGGTGGACCCTGTAGCTTGACTGGTTTGCTCAAACTAGTTTGTCAAGTACATCCCTGGGTCAACACCTTAAGCTGTTTGTCATGTTCCTCAAACCATTCCTACACAGTTTTAGCAGTGTGGCAGCATGAATTATCTTGCTGAAATAGGCCACTGCTATTGTGAATAGTATTGCCATTAAGGGTACTTTACGTATAACAGGTAGGTGGTACAGATCAAACTAACATCTACATGAATGCCAGAGAGAGAGAAAAAGGAACAAAGAGGTGTTTTGGAAGCTCCCCTTGCCTTCAGGTCATCTAAATATCTATTAACCTATGTGTCATTACTAAATCCCTGTATCTAAGCATTGATGTTTATGTTTTAATTCATTATGCATGTATAACATTAAAGTTATTGATATCTTTGTGTGTTGTCTATCTGTATATGTCTCTTGTCTGCTTTCTCAGGCTCAGTGATGCTGAATGGACAGCCAGAGACTTTGCCGGTGTTAACGGCTGATCTGTTGGTACGGAGAGTCACCTCTAGCTTCCTGCTGACCCAGGCGTTTGGAGCCCAGCTGCTGTGGCACATGGATGGTCCTCTGATCTCCATCACCCTGCAGCCAGGCTTTGCTCATAAGGTGCATCATTATAAAGACCTACTTTCAGATTTATGGCAACTGTTCCTGAACTACTGACAAGCTAACAAAGTGTTTATTCTCATAAAGACTCATAAAGTCTTGAAGTGAATTTAGCACAATCATGCTTAACATATAAGAATAATTTATACATCTTTTAAGTTGTGCTGATTTTGTATGTTTGTGTGTGTTTGTGCACCATGGCAGGTGAGGGGACTGTGTGGAACACTAACTTGGAATCAACACGACGATTTCACCACACCAGATGGGGACATCGAGAACAATGCGGCCTCCTTTGCTGCCAGGTTCAGTCCTGGGTCATGCACTTTTCCGTCTGCTGTGACGTCTGACCCCTGCAGCACCTTCACCCAACGCAGGCAGCATGCAGAAAGTGTTTGTGCTGTTATCCACAGTGCTGTGTTTCAGGTAGGTGATAACTCAGATCAGGTTTCTGTGTACAGCTGAAGGGGCATTTTTCTGCACCACTGTCACAGATAAGAACTAATCGAAACAGTAGAGCAGAGTTACACTAACCATTAATTTTTCCTGTTTTGAGTGAATGCATTAACTGCATCATCTTGGCTGTATCTTAAACCTAGATCTACTACTATATTGCACTTAATTATAATAAAATACATAATTATATAAAATACAATCAGGCTTGTATTTTTCTCTAAGGACTGTAAAAAATATCAGCAAAAGTATTAATTCTGTGCAAGCCATCTAAACGATCTGAGTGTTATCTGTAACTTTCTAAAAAGTACCATTTAACACATGGTGGAGGTAGCTCAGTGGGTAGCATACTTGCCTCTGGCCCAAGATGTCACAGGTTCGAATCCTACCTTCAGCACCACCATTGGGTCCCTGAACAAGTTAACCCCAACCCTTAACCCTAAGTTGCTCCAAGGAGACTGTCCCATGTAGTTAGGGAATGGAAGTCGCTTTGGATAAAAGCGTCTGGTAAATGTGAACACATGAACTCACAATGCTTTTCTTCACATGGATGAGTAAAGAATTTGGTTAATTGATGGCTTAATTTGCGAGTGTTAACATAGACTGATTCAATTCCAAAGATCCAGTTCAAGAGGTTATTTGGGATACATAGGAGACCCAGCTTCTTTCTTCAGAAATGCATC
>JBBPDE010000006.1:17629004-17641349 GCA_037974605.1 Nannopetersius ansorgii
TGAAGTGGGCATTTATTATATTAGAAAAGCTTTCCACTAGAACCTGGAACATGACTTGGGAGATTTTTTTCCACCCGCATTAGGTAGGTCAGGGACTGCTGTTGGATAATAAAGCTTGACTTGTTTCAATGCATCCAAATGTGTTGGATGGAGATTTGTTCAGGGTTCAGAGTGCAGGCTAGAGAAGTTCTCTTACATCAACTTGTTTCTTCATGGATGTTGCTTGACATAAGGGACCTCTGTCATTCAACCCCAGGCTATTATTTCTCCTTTTGGTAGATGGTAGTGTGATTCTTTGCTCCAGAGAACGTAACTGAAAGATATGTGATTCAACCTATTCCCTCTCATGTCCTATTCCTTTATTAGTCACTATTATTAAGTTTGTTTTCTCCTATCAGAAGAGCTGGTCACTCCCAGCAGTTCAGTGTCTACAGCACCTCCTGGTGTTGGAGTGGTGACGGTGAGGCACTGTGAGCCGGGGCAGTTTGCCTGTCTGAGTGGGGAGTGCGTGCCTGTCACTGCTCTCTGTAATGGCAAGCTGGACTGTACAGACCACTCAGATGAACTAGGCTGTGGTGAGTCAGAATATTTCACTATTGCTAAAAGTCAGTTCCACTCATTTTGTACATTAACTGATATTCTATCATGTTTAA
Source organism: Nannopetersius ansorgii (assembly GCA_037974605.1). Classification (NCBI taxonomy): domain Eukaryota; kingdom Metazoa; phylum Chordata; class Actinopteri; order Characiformes; family Alestidae; genus Nannopetersius; species Nannopetersius ansorgii. Next base: position 17,629,658 of record JBBPDE010000006.1, read on the forward strand.
TAGACCCTTGTTTTTTCAGAACTTTTATGCATATGTAGACTATTTCTACCTATGTAAATATTATGAGCTTTTCAGTAAACTCTTCTGAATTTACTGACGAGACAGATGTGTTTAAGTGTTATGCATTTTAAATGCGGCATTTAATTATATTGTGCTCTTTTCAATTTTTTGCTCCAGCAAAGTTAATCTCTCATCATCTTTAGGTACAGTTACAACTCCCGGATTACCAGGGTTACAGAACCTTACTGCACCAACAGGAGGTCCTGGCTATCAGAGTTACACACCTGGTCCTCCAGGACTGCATACTACAAGTCCACAAGATGGCCATCCTGGTGTGGCCACTGTTTCTCCTGGTGTGACAGGTGCACCTGGCGTGAGCCCTTATGGACCAACAGGAAAGCCAGGTACACACAGTTTTCCTTCTTTCTTGCCTGAAGACCTAAGAATCTCTATGAAAAACAGAAGTCACAGCTAGCAATAACTAGGAAAACAGTACATTCAGCAGAATGTGTTAAATTTCTTTATGCAGGAGTTTGGGGCACAACAATGCCGCATGATGGTGGTTTACCAAGGGTGTTGTGTGTGGAGGGACAGTTCACTTGCAGGAGTGTTGGCTGTGTGGATGTAGAACATGTATGTGATGGACAAAAGGACTGCCCTGACGGCTCAGACGAGGATCGTTGTGGTACCTTAGCTACATTCACAAGAATGCCTGTTTGTTTCAGTGCAAATTCGTTTCCTTAGCTCATTTAGTATATCTCTCAATCTTTTAGGTTTCTCCACACTACCTCCAGTAACACCTACACGGGGCCCCCTGGTGCCCAGTCCCTGCTCTGCCAAGCAGTTTACCTGTACCAGTGGAGAGTGTGTGCGTTTAGATAAGAAGTGTAACCTCCACAAAGACTGTGCTGATGGTTCAGATGAGAAAGACTGTGGTAGGTTTACTAATACAGATCTTAGAACAGACTGCTGGAGACTCACTTTCCTTTTAGTATCAATGTAAAATGTTTCCAGTTTGGTAAAAGTGTTTTACCAAACACTTTTTACAAAAGTTTTTACCATCAGTGTTGGTAAAAACTCTAATGTGCTTTTACAGACATATCATTCCCCAGGTTTTACATTTTTCTCTACCAAATTTACAATAAAAGTAAACTGCATGAGTCAAACATATTGATTTTAAGTGGCTGTGTTTTTGCCGTCTCCTCCAGTGGACTGTGTGATGTCTGCGTGGACAGCGTGGAGTCAGTGCAGTGCATCATGCGGCCTGGGTTCTCTGTTCCGCAAACGAGAGATCCTACGAGATGCCCGGCACGGAGGCTCCTGTGGTGGGGCTCAGTTTGACAGTCGAGCCTGCTTCCTCCAGGCCTGTCCCAGTAAGAGTACAGTGATGGAGTATAAAAATGATCTTAATTGTAAATCAATCAAAGCAAATATTTTTCCTTTGAGAGAGAGGACCACAGTTTTAGCTTAGATTTTTTACCTTCTTCAGATATTATAATGTATGTTCAGTGTCAGCAGGGATGATTCAGTATCAGTAGCGTTATCAGGAGAATCCCGTTTACCGTGCTGTTGGTCCACAAAAAATAAAAGAGATAAAGAGATGTGATGTGAATGGAACACACAAACACACATACTCTATCTTCAGTGCACCTGTTTAGTCACCTTTCCTTAATTTTCTGAGTCCAACTAAATGGACAGAAGGAGGAGAACAAGGACCAGAAATTGAGAAAATATCAACTTTATAAAAATGGAAAGAGGTCAGCACTGACGAATTATGCAACAAAAAATTACAATCACAAGAGCAAGAGGCAAAAAATCTTGCTGTACTGTTATTCAAAATAAATAAGTCAAAATAAATTCATGTTCACTTTTTCTTTCCCTTGCTTCCTCCCTATTCCTGTGACTGTGTTTTTGTTTTCTCTTACTACTCCTTAATCCCTACTCCTTTCTCTTTCTCGCTCTCATTCGTTCACTCTTTTCTCTCTCTGTCGCTCAGTGGATGGGCAGTGGGCAGAATGGAGTGAGTGGTCTGAATGTGATGCATTGTGCAGTGGGGGTCTAAGGATGAGGAGCAGATCCTGTTCTAACCCACCAGCCAAAAATGGTGGAAAAGAATGTGAGGGAATGGCAATGCAGACACAAAGCTGCAACACACAGCCATGTGGACCTGACACACCCTCTCTGACAGGTCTGTGTGTATAAATTGTGAGTGAAGGTTGTATGTGCACTATGAATTCTAGAACTTTGAAGTGTTTGACTAGACTATTTGAAGTGATCAATAAATTGGGACATATTTCTTTTATGCTTTTTATACTCTATCATTTCTTAAATCATTCATTTGCACAACTGCTTAAGTATTTAAGTGAAATGTTGAATATTAAAGCTTCTGAAAGCGTTACATTCTATCAAATGTGTCCAACTAGGCTGTACTAATGGCATGGTGCTGGTGACAGAGGTGGACTGTGCTGAAGGGAGAGTGGAGCCATGCCCCCTGACCTGCTCTGGCCTTCACTCTGAAAGGAACTGCTCCACCAAGTGCCTTACAGGTACCACTGACAATAGACATGGGCCTGATCACAACTCAGAACCTAATTAAGCCCCATGCCCACATGACATCTCATACTACCATGCAAGGTGATCTTTTGATTTTAGAAAATTTTGTTGATAGGCATGTTTTCCTACAATTGTCAAATATGCTTTTGTTTTTCCAGGGTGTCGTTGTCCTGCAGGTCTCTTTCTTCAAGATGGCCACTGTGTCAATGCAAGCAGGTGTGTGTGCTCATGGGAAGGGTCAGTGCTGCAGCCAGCGGAGGAGGTCATTGTAGACAACTGTACTACCTGGTCAGTGAACAATGCTACTTATAATGTATCACTGTAATTACAGAGTCTCTCCTGCTTTTCTGACGATTCTACCATTCAATCCGCTTAGCCTATCAAATACTTTAAATGCTTTATATCGTCTGTATTTAATTCTGCAGTATGTGTCGAGATGGCCATGTTATATGTGACAACTCCAGTTGTATTTCCAAATGTGATTGGTCTGCCTGGTCGTCATGGACCTCATGTGACAGCAAATGTGGAATTGGCATACAGCAGCGGTTTAGGTAGACTAATACATTTGTATTTAGATATTTCTCAATTTCTCTTCAAAATCAATGTATGGCTGTTTGATTCATTTTCCTACTCTGCTCTCACAGGTCTGCCTTGACTTATTTTGTGGCACATGCAGAGCCATGTGTTGGAGATTCTATAGAAGCACGCCAGTGTTACTCACCATGCCAACCAGGTCAGATCTGTGGATAACATTCAGCAGTTGTTTTTATCTTCAAACATAAAGGGCGCAAAGTGGTTGGGGCTGCTGATATAGTAGCATCATGCAAAATATTTTTTTCTGTTACTTCTTTTCAATTTTTTGAATAATTTGCATCAAATAGACAGAGTGGGTTGTAAAAAGCTGTAATGTAACATGAGTTCACAATTTACACATACACATGACACATCAAACCTCTGATACTCACTCTGTTCCCTCTGCTCGCCTGTCCTGGGCAAACCTGATGCAAATGATCTGCTAAGATTCAAATAGAGGTTACAAAACAAATATATATTCAGAATGAAGAACAATATTTTAGTAATTTGTAATACACGGATGCTTTGGGGCACAGAACTGGCCTACAAATCTGAATGCATCTTGTCACCTCTACCTGTAAATGTCTTAGCAAAACACTCCTAAAGCAACCAGCAGAGAGAGAAACAATTCTGCTTGCTATAATGAAAATGTAGAGCTAACATGTACACAGCTATGATGCAGATTGTAAAAAATAAAGACATTAGACAAAATCACAAACATCAACATGAAACAAGCACATGTCTTAACTATTTTCATGTTATATTAAATTTAACATGAAACTATTTTTTTCATTGCTGCATTTATGTTTAGGTTTTTGCTTAAGTACAGGTTTGAAACTCTACAGCAACCTTAAACAGATTGTGAAGCACTATGGAGTATTTATAAACTTTTACTTGTGACCAATGTCTTTTCCTGATGGTATGTAACTCCTCTAGGTCCAGAGGGAGCTCCATGGAGTGAGTGGACGACATGGTCAGAGTGCAGTAAGACGTGTTTCCATCATGTGGATGCTGTAGGAATTAGGCGACGCTTTAGGAGCTGTAACCACGCCAACTCAAGTGCCCCCTGTATTGGGGAAGGGGAAGAACAGGAGCCCTGCAACACACTGCACTGTCCAGGTATCAGAGATGTTCAGGTTACTTCATTCAAATCCGAATTAGTCTTTGGGGTGTGAGTCTAGGTGGAGTCTTGAGTGTCTGGGATCTGATTAGAGACTGGAGTCTTCAGAATTCTTTTAATTCCTATTTTTCTCTTTCTGTCTGTGTCTCTGCAGTAAACGGTGGTTGGTCCACATGGTCAGTGTGGTCCGAGTGCTCTTCAGAGTGTGATTCAGGTGCTCAGACTCGAGAACGTTTTTGTAGTTCCCCTCCTCCTCTGTATGGAGGCCACAGCTGCCTGGGTCCTTACATGCAAACTCGAGACTGCAACTCCCAGCCCTGCTCAGGTGCTGCTGTTCATTCTACTTATACAGCTACACTATGGTGGTAATTTTGACAATGTGTAGTCAGCAGCTGGAATATTTAATTTATGCAAATGTGAAAAACAACAAAAAACATTTGGTGTTTAGTTTGTAATACATTCTAGACCTAATTCATGAATTTAAAAAGTATTATTACAACAATTATTAATACAACAATTCTACACATGTCTGGGGGTGGGCAAATTTGCCAAAATGATGTGTTTTGTATGTGTGTTTACCCTTGGTTTATAGGAGTGTGTCCCACTGGTATGAGCTACTTGACAAAAGAGCAGTGCCAGGCTCAGGGTGGTGCATGTCCACGTGTGTGTCTCGATGCCACAGCCTCGGTGGAATGTGCCACGGAATGCTATGATGGCTGCTACTGCTCGCCAGGCCTCTACTTGTTCAACAACACCTGTGTGCCACTTGGACACTGCCCTTGCTACCACCATGGGGTGTTCTATACACATGGGGCCAGTGTGCCACATGGCGTATGCAACAACTGGTAGATCTTCTCATCACAGTCTTGTTATTAAAGTAGTCTGTCATAGTCCAACCTGTGTTTGTCCTTCTTTCTGCTTTAAAGTAAGACAGTATCTTTGTGCTTACATCCAACAGTACATGCATTAATGGTGAAATGCAATGTGGCACAGCACCTTGCCCAGGTATGATGCCATTTCCTTTGTCAATTGTTCATTAATACTTGTTATTGTTGAAACAAAACCTCATACTTTTCCACATTAATCATTTTCTCAACTTTTATGTGCATCCCTTTGTTTAACTGTTCTCTCAGTTGACTGTGGTTGGAGTGAGTGGACTTCCTGGAGTGTGTGCAGCAGAACATGTGATGTGGGCATCAGGAGGCGGTACCGCTCAGGGACTAATCCGCTGCCCATGTTTGGGGGACGTCCTTGTGAGGGAGACCGTATTGAGCTTGACACATGTAGCATCTACCCTTGTAGTGGTAAGACTTTTTGCAATTTGCCCTTCGTGTACTGACACAAATTTTAGTTGAATGAGTGAACTTGAATGAGTGACATACTAGTATGAAATAGTATATAATGTTTTAATATCTTGCATATAATGTTTTAATATCTTGTCATATAAAATTTGACATGTTTTGGTGATTTTATAACTGAAAGGAAACAGGAAACAGACTGTAATTGGGCATTTTTTACTAATTTAAGCACAATTTAAATTCTATGATTAGCTCAGTGTAGCCTTAAATTTGTGTGCCATTACAACACAGGCTGCATTTTAATGTACACAGCTATAACCCCTGTAGAGGATGTGTGCATATTTGTACAGCCCCATTAGGGTTAAGTGTCTTGCTCAAGGAGTGGGGGTTTGAACCTGCAACCTTACTGGCTCCTACCACTCACATATAGTATAGTGTTTTACAAGTTTTGCTCATCTTCCAGTGAAAAGCACTCTGAGCTCTATAAAGAGTAATATTAGTAGTAGTATGTTTGTCCCTTGCAATGAGGGTTGTCTGTTTTGTATCACATGTACATGTGTTTATTTCTTTCCAGGTGTAAAGGGGCCATGGAGTGCATGGTCTGAATGCTCGGTGCCATGTGGTGGCGGATATAGGAACAGAACCAGAGGTCCAATCAGAACCCACGGCACACAACACCAATTCAGCGCCTGTAACCTGCAGCCTTGTGGTAAGTGAATGGCATTATTCAGGGATACTTTTACAAGCTACAAAAAAGGCCCATATTGAATTCTACATGGCTGTAATGTCAGAGAATTATATTTATGCTATGCTAGAGACACTTATATTTGTGCTATAGTGATACAGAGTGTTGTTACTGAGTGGAGTCCGTAGTGGAGTTCATGAAATAGAAGATACTGAGAAAATGTTTTGTGTGAGAAAATGTATCATTGTGTATCCAAACCATTAAGAGATATTTATTGTTTGTGTTTTTCTGTCTGAATGTGCAGTTGTTTAACATTTCAGCCCACACTGCTGTTTGAACATGGGAGAACACTGAGCATTTGTGATGGGATCAATAAGTTAATTAAATATAAGAAGAGAGGCCTGAAGGCAGTCATGCAATTAAAAAAAACAAAAAACTTTTTTGGTGCATAAAAGCTCTAGGTCACAAATGTAACCCTACCAAACAAGCTTGTTATTCCAAACAAACTTCGAACATCGTTTCTGTGAAATGCATTCAGTTGTTTTGTTTTTTCAGCTTTGTTAACACTATTTGTGTTCATACAGAGTTTGAATAGATGAGGCTCTGAGATTTGTTTCTATATTGTCATTAGCCAGACCAATGGTAGTCAAGTTAAACCTTTCACGATCTACTCTCTTCAGAAGACAAACCTGAAAAAAAGGCTTTATGTTCCTTTTCTTCTGCTCCCAGTGCTGCGACAGTGAAGCCAAGCAAAGCTCTGCTAGCTGTGATGCCATGCAGCAGCCAAGGAAAAGAAATGTGGTCAAGGAACAATTTAAAATGGTCAAATGGCAGTTAATATAAACCCAAAAGTCATCAATGTTGCAAAAACTTTGTGTGAAAACCTGAAATAGATGTGCTAGCTCACTCACTAATTGAATCAACTTGTCTTCAGCATGCATAGAGATATGATTTATGACTGGGAGGCAACTGAAATGGGTTGCTGACTGCTGAATTGTAGACCTCTCCGTTCATTGTCAGAACTCAAGTGGTTCTCAGCATTTAGTCTTGGTTGGACATACTAGCTTATTACACCAGGCTGTAGTGAAGACTCTTCAGGCTGAGTTGTGCACAGTGCTCACTGGTGTACAGAGAGGCTAGAGCAGCTTTGGCATGTCACAGTCCAAATCACAGCTGGTGCAAATGTTCACGCATTAAATCTTGTTTCTGCACAGACATGTTTGTGTGGGGTGGCTGCATATGGATCTGCTGTAGTGAGAGAAGCTCTAAGCTCCACAAGTCACAAAGAAAGTGCTTCTTGTTTGGTAGACAACATAGCCGAGCTGCTTGTTGTTTAGAAACAGTTTTGTGAGCTTTATGGCTCTTCCTAAGGTTAGGAAATAAAACGCCACCACACTGCCAGGTAAGTTAGCCAAGCTGTTAGCTTGGCCTGTGTACAGTTTAATTTCTAAGAACTATGCAGCAAGGAGTATCCCAAATGCTTGAAAGACAGCAACCCAAATGAACTTCAAGAAAAAAAACTGGACTCTTGTGATCCTGTGTGTAGGTGATGGGAGAGGATGCGCTGTGGGTCAGGAGTGGACACCGTGTATGAGAAAGGTGTTGCTTTGCTCAGATTTGGGGTTGGGAACTGAAGTAAACTCCACATGTTCCCCAGGATGTCAGTGCCCACAGGGTTCTGCCCTACAGGTGTGTGTCTATCTGTGTGCCTTTTTGAAAAGGCTCAGGTGTTATTACTATGTATTAAAATCTCAGAACTCACAACAATTAGGTTATCATGATTCAAACCATTTTGACAATACACTGTACACAGGAGCCATTTACACATTAGTGGAGCATAGACACTGATTTGTTTTTCTTTATTTGCAAGAACAGGAACATAAACATCAACTGAGCTTTGGTAATGGTGGACCGACAACCTAAGTCCACCTTAACTGAACTTATATACATCATACCCCAACGTATTCCCAACAATCAGTACACACATGTATTTATCCCCTAACTAAACACAGGTGTCTAAGATAAACTAATCCACACACAAACAGAAAATCCAGCACATAACCCCCTTAACCCTTACAGCTCACTACAAAGTAAACTGCTTAGAAGCTCTGAACACACAGTCACTGGCCAGAATAGTAAAACTCTCATTCAAACCAGAGTACAAATGAGTACAAATGAGATTAGTTCTTCACAAGGGAAATCACCAAACTAGAGCAGGGAGAAAAGAAAGAGCCTGGCTTGGTTGTAGCAGAGAGTCAACATGCACGCTGTGAAAACCAACAAAGGTTTGAATACCAGTGACCAGACAAAGACCTTCAAGTAGACCGACTATAAATAGGGAAGACTAAAATTGGTAACAGGTGAGGGGTGTAAGTAATTTGATCTAAAGAAACAAGATAAAAGGGAACATAAACAAGCTGACCAATGTAACTTAGAGGGAACAAAACAGGTGAAAATGATTTGTGTTACACTGAGACTAAAAAGCAAAGAGCAAACCCAGGCTCAGTAATCCAGTGACAGGAACGAAGTAGTAGTGGCGAGGCTGTGTCAAGTTTAGATGGTCTTTGTATGTAGCTCCTGCTAGTGTGTAATTGTGCTGTGTGTCCTTCAGGATGGCAGCTGTGTACCTCTGCCTCTGTGCCGCTGTGATGTAGATGGTGAGCAATATATGCCTGGAGCTGCTGTCCCTAAAGACTGCAATAACTGGTAATGAACAGGTTTGACTATGTTAACAGAATAACTACATTTAACTTCATCAAGACTACAGACATTCACTAACATTTCTAATGAAATAAGAACCCTGAAGTGCAATTGACAATCACATGTGCATCTGTAAGCATACTGGTTTTGCTGGTCAAAACATTATAGACTCCAGTGCAAATCAAATTAGTGTTTTTATATAGACTTAAACCCTTACTACCCACAAATTCTGATCACATATTTATTTTAGTCTCTTTTTGTGAATATTTAGGACTTAAAATGATCAACTCAGATGTTCATTCAGATGTGTTCTGTTTTAATTCAGAGATTTAAGATGCGTTAGAAGGAATGTACAACAGGCGTGTAATTGCTGTTTTGTTAAATAAAACAATTTTGTTATTGACTTGGCCAAATGACTTTTTATACATAACTTTTATTAATTTGTCATTTTATTCTGATGACTTGGTTATTTTTATAACATATTATTTTTACATTACAGCTTATATAATACTTCTGTCTAAGACTGCATTCATCTAAGACTGCATGTTAGAATTTGAATAGAGATAATCACTTCTCATGTTTGCCTTACAGCACTTGTGAATCTGGAGAACTGGTGAACTGCACAGGTTTGGAATGCAATGGTAAGGTCTACTTAGTGTTACCAGCTGGCTTGTGTTGAATAAGTGTGTCTGTGTGCTTTAAGAAGTGTGAACTCTATTTAGTGGATGGTGGCTGGTCAGACTGGACTCCATGGAGTGTGTGTTCGGTGTCATGTGGTGCTGGATTGCAGTCACGCTATCGTTTTTGCACCAGTCCTGAACGGGCTGGTAATGGATTACCGTGCCTGGGTCCAGATCGCCAGGACCAAGTGTGTGTCCTCCTCCCATGCAGCCGTGCGTAATCTTGATTACTTTGCTCAAAAATTGTGACATTAGACTTTACTTTTTGGAACTGTCTGCAAGACCTGTGAGAAGAAAGCTGTTTAACAAAAAATGTTCTTCTCCTAATATGTCTTTGCTTCATTTGAAAGGTGATGGAGGATGGACTGAGTGGACATCCTGGACAGGCTGTACTAAGTCCTGTGGTGCCGGTGTGAGGAGTCGCAGGCGTGAGTGTGACAGGCCGGCCACAGAGAGAGGGGGAGACTTCTGCGAGGGGCTCAAAACTGAACTAACTGCTTGTAACACAGACCCCTGCCCAGGTACAGACTGCTTCACTGCATTCCTTTGTAATTGCATGCAGGAGTTTTAGGATTCTTCAGTGATTTAATTAGATTCTTTAGTAAACCTTTAAGTCAATCATGATCCATCACACATCACACATCAAATAATTTAATTGATTACTGTGGTAAGATTCCAAATGATTTAACTAGTTCATTTAACTAGTGCACATTTAATTAATATTATAATCAGCTATAATTGCTATACATTTCCCTAAATTAATGTGGATGAGTTGCTACATCATGAATCCAATTGATTGGTTTCGTGCCTAGCATTGTATTTGTACATGTGTCTGTGTGCTTGTGTGGTTTTCTTAGTGCCTGTGTGTGTTGGAGCCCTGCTGTGTGTGCATTGCTCTACATTTTAACCATGTTTTATGTTTTTAGTAAGTTCATGCTCAGCCGTTCCAAGTTCTGTGTTTAGTAGTTGTGGACCCTCATGTCCCCGCACCTGCGATGATCTGACTGTAAGTATTTTCTCAGCTAGTTTTACAGCATTTGCATTGAAAATTATGATTCTCTATAAACAGAAACGAATGACTACAAAAAAGAATGATGCTGCTTATAATGATAGTAATGATAATGTTAATGATAATGGTCTTGATGATGATGATCATGATACTGATGTTCCCACAGCATTGTGAATGGCATTGCGAGGCTGGCTGTTACTGCACAGATGGAAAAGTTCTGATTGACAACAGCACAACTTGTGTAGAGAAAGAGGAGTGTCCTTGTCTGGACCTGAACACTGGTCAGCGTGTGGAACCTGGAGACTCGGCCCTCTCTCCTGACGGCTGCAACAACTGGTGAGAGATATGGATACATAGAAAGGGGACTGTGGGAGATAATCAGTTACCGTGGTACAATAGTTTACTCAATTCTAGAGTAAACTGACCCTTGTAAGTGTTTTATGGATGGTTTGAATTTCGTTTTTAATTGCTATTATGTCGGTTATCAACATTTTAAGCAGACATAAATAAGAAGGTTATCATATCAGAAGAATATGAATATTTGACAAAGCTAACTGGTTTAGTGCTGAAGAAGAAAACAAAGAAAGATCAGTAACCAGACCTGAGCTTTAAAAGCAAAGGTGATGACACAATATTACAAGCAACAGTTTATTTAATTTTTTTAAATTGTATATATATATATATATATTCATAACTGCATATAAATGATGATTAATTACTTTAAGGCCTATTTAATAGCCATTAACAAACAAATGAACACTTTAACAGGGTATCTGCTCCTGTGAGGTTGTTCTACATTTCTTCTGTAATGTTTTGTATTTTATATTTTTAGTACCTGTTCTGGAGGAAAGCTCAACTGTAGCAACAACCCGTGTCCAGGTATGGCAACAATTGTATTCTTGTTCGAGCCTTCACTTACATAAATTTTCATACTGAAGGTCTGATTTTGAAGGTTCATTCTTTTGCTTTATTCTTTCTCTCTCTCTCTCTCTCTCTCTCTCTCTCTCTCTCTCTCTCTCTGTCTCTCTCTCTGTCTGTCTGTCCCCCTCTCCCTCCCTCTCCCCCTCTCTCTCT
>JBBPDE010000006.1:17665999-17678409 GCA_037974605.1 Nannopetersius ansorgii
TCATCTGACTGCCTGTAACTGTCATTTAACCAAGTTGTAGGAACAAGAAATAATAGCTTGACTTGTAGTTAATCAGTTGGAATCAGAAATGGCTTATACGAAAAGCCCTCTAGATTATGCTTATCACACCAAAATAAAGTTTTGCATCATTCATTGAGTTCATCGTTTAATTAGGACTTATACAATTAATTAGGACTTATACAATTTAAGATTTAATTGTCATATACAAACATTATGTAGAAATTATACATGTAGTTTTTTTATAATATACAAACATGCTACATTAACACCAGAACATATGACTACCATGAGTTTGGTAGACCGCATCCAGACGTCATGACAATGGTTGAAAAACTTCAAAATAAGATTGTCGAGATTCTTTTGTTTCATCTTCCAAACCTCTTCCTTCATCTTACCCCAGACATGCTCAATAATGTTAATGTCTGGTGGCTGGGCTGGCCAATCCTGGAGCACCTTGATCCTCTTCAGTTTCAGGAACTTCAGTGTGGAGGCTGAAGTATGAGAAGGACTGCCATCCTGCTGCAGAATTTGGAATGTAATGGGCAGCAAGAATGTCTTCATACTTCAGGCTGTTGATGTTGCCATCCACGCTGCAGATCTCTCAAACACCCCCATACTGGATGTAACGCCAAACCATGATTTTTCCTGGGTAAATCTGGGTAAATCTTGGGTCCATGCGGGTTCCAACAGGTCTCCTGCAGTATTCGCGGCATTTCTGGCTAATAAAGGTACCAGTTATTGACAAAGGTCTTGTCACATAAGGACATAGTAATTCAAAAAGACATATAACTTTATTTTTAATCAATCAATTGTTACAATAAATTGATCAATTGCCAAGGGCTTGCACATTAATAACTGGCTGCAAAATGAATCACAGCTTATTAAAGTCCATAACTCGTGTTATTGTTGCATGTCTGGGGTAAGATGAAGGAGGATGCTTGGAAGATGAAACCAAAGAATCTCAACAAACTTATTTCAAAGTTATTTCAGTCATTGCCATTTTTTTGGTTTGTTTATTCTAAATAACGTATATGTATAATATCTACATTATTTTTGAACATGACAAGACCTTTGTTCAGGCAAAATTTGACCTTTCTTTGCTAATCAAATGATGCAACTCAATGAATGAACTTTATTTTGGTATAATAAGCATAATCTATAATCTTATAAGCCATTTCTGATTCCAACTGATTAACTACGAGTCAAGTTATCATGTGTTGTTCCTACAACTTGGTTAAGGGACAAGACTTTTGTCAGGCACTGTAGATCAGAGACAAATAGTTATGTTTTATTTGATATTATTTTGATAATATCAATAGAATGGTACATTTGTCGTTCGTTTTATTCACTATTATTTCTGTTATGTTACTTCTACTTTTATTTTTGTGTTACTTTTATTTTACATGAATGATTTAATTAGGCCTGTAATTTGATCATATCTGATATTCGATTTAATTGACACTTTTATTAATTTTATATTTTTACTATAATTACCTTTGCTGCTGCTTATTTCTATTTCAATTTTTGTGTGTTTTTTAAATGCTTGGCTACATTGTAAATGAGGGTTTCCTTCAGTGTACTCCACGTGTACTTAAATGAAGGTTGATTGATTATTTAATTAAAATTTGCATTTGTTTGTTCCTTGAGGGACTACAATTGACCTGAACAGAATTTGCTGAGATGTATTTGCAGTTAAAAAACAATTTTCAGTTATAAAACTAGAATCAAAATTGTCCTTTAACATACAGTATGTTATAAATTGTCTTGGCAGTGTGTGTGTAAAAGGGTTGCTGGAGTGTACTGACCAGCCCTGCCCAGTGTATGGCCCATGGGGGTCCTGGAGTGAGTGCTCAGTGTCATGTGGGACAGGACAGAGGACACGCAGACGTCCCTGCACACACACGTCTGGCGGCCCACTCTGCGCAGAGACCACTCAGAACCAGACTTGCACAAAGCCTGCATGTCCAGGTCTGTAATACTGGCAATCTTTACAGACATGTTAATTATTTTTTGTTTATTTAATAGCAATAAGTAACAATATGGATTCAAGTATTTTAAAACACACATCAAAAGTATTTTTACATGTTAACTTTAATATCTGAAGTATTGTGGGAAGAATGTGATGCAAAATTATTGACTGATTTGAATAAGTACAGGCCCATTTGAAATTTGTCATGGTTATTAAAACTTAATCAGTGATCAGTTTAAGACACTTTCCTGTTTTGTGGAGCTACCAATCCTTTGTTAGAGAAAATCATAGCTCCATCCCGCTGATACATTAATTTACTTCTCACTGCCACTGACTAAAAGAAGAACTGTGCGGTTCTTTCCATTGAACTCTCCAAGGCCTTTGATGCAATTATTCATTTCCTGCTTTAAAGAAGTTAACAAAATTTCATTTTTATATATTATTAGAAATTATTTGCTTAATAGACAGCAATGGGTGACCCTTGGTCACACAAAATCAGAGCTGCTGAGAGTATAAAAGGGGTTCCTCAGTCAGTTTGATCTTTGGACCAGTATTGTTTGAAATCTATAATAGTGATATTACCACCTCCCCTGTGAACTTCAATGTACACACTTGTATGCTGATAAGACCCCTTACTACATTTCATCTGAATCTACTGGAGTAACAGTTGGAAGAAATGGTAATGGTTTTAATGGAATATAGTCTGCCTTAAGTGTAAAGTGTCATACGTGAACAGCACAAAATTCATTCTCTAAATTTAACCCCTTTATCAAGTGAAGCACACCTCAAAAGTATTTTTACATGTTAACTTTAATATCTGAAGTATTGTGGGACAATTAGAGACATTGTGCAAAAGACAATGTTTGTAATGTCTTCAGTAATGTATTTTGTTTGAATGCATTGAAAAAGTAACATATTACATAGAGTGAGGCATATGGGTAAACTCTGAATCTGTAAAATCCCACTTCTGCTTCAGTTCAATGCTTATCCCAGATTTCGCTGAGCAGGCCTGATGCATAAAGTGGGTCAGGTTTTGTTAAACACAGAATCATAGCCATATGGTAATGTGTTTTGTGTTTTAAATGCTACAAGACTTTGTGCTAGAAATTAAATATGCCAAAAACAAAATCCTACCAAAGTGGGTAGCCAAAAACCTTTAAAAATACGTGTAACATTATGCCACATATGAAAACAGTCCAATACAGCGCTGGCGCTAAGCTCTTCACTTGAGAGTATGTACACTGCTGGGGGCACTGTTCAGTTTGTTCACTACTCAAAAGAGCCCAGTAACTCAGTAACTGGATTTTCAGGTCTACTCAGGCTGCAGCTGGAACTCCAGTGTTTATAAATAAGCCATTTGTTGTTTTTTGAGTGTATTTGCTTGTTATTAAGATTATGTTAGTAAGATTATTGATTACGTTAATAAGATTATTTATAGTTCAGTAAAGCAAATGCAGGTTCTTTCAAAAGATGCATAATGTAACTGGACTATGGAATATTGCTTTTTCCAATAATAGCTTTGACTAATTTCTGCATTCTGAATGTATTCTCAGTTCTTCTATTCCATTAAATCTTAACTCTGTTAGCTATATAATTGCCAGTTGTGGTTTTGTTCTGATCAAGTCTTGTCTGCTGTTAGCTGGTTGTATAGTGAGCGACTGGTCATCCTGGAGTGAGTGCAGCGCCTCCTGTGGAGGAGGAGTGTCAGTACGCAGTAAGAGTATTGTACAACAGCCTGAGCCTGGAGGACTGGCCTGCCCGTCTCCTATTGAGCAGCACACTGCCTGCAATACCAACAGCTGTCTGCCTGGTGAGGAGAACATACATATTCATGCTCTTGCAGACACAGATAGAAGTGCCATCCGTTGTTTACCTCATACCACAAAAAGCTCATTTTCTAGTATATTCCAAATAAATAAGTAAAATAAAGTTATATTTTTGTAAAACTTTTCAGTATGCACGCACAGAGAAAAGAGATTCGATCACAATTTAGGATTTAATGCCCATTTTTATCCCATTCAAATTTGTCTGCAGTGACATCCTGCATGGCACCAAGTGTCTGGCCAGCTCTAAATCACAGCATGAGCTCCAAAATCACTGCCCATAAACACACTGTCCTTCTCATCTCACATTTATGATGGACCTGCTGCATTTTTTATGAAAGTTCACATCACCAGAGAATACTGCATTTCAAGCACATACTCAAGCATTCTCCTTAAAGGAGAATCAAGCTTTTCACATTAAAGTTTTGCAAGAATATCAAAAATCAATTGCTTGCATTCACAAAAGGGCATTAATGTTTTCACATGACGTTTATAATTTATATTGTGGCAAAAGTGACCTACCACCTTGTTCAGCAATACATAACTTACTGGTAATATACTTTAAACATTTTCTTGGCCTCTGTTATGAATTCCAGTGTACAGACTTCTTTTTGAGCCAATGTTTGTTCTTCACCTTGGAGTGAATCTCAGCTGTGTTTAAAGTAAAATCATTTAATTTTATAGACAGTAAGACCACCATATAAAAATATATGCAAAGAAAAACAAATTCAGTAAAAAGCTTCAAGACTGGCCATCACATAGGTTTGTACAAATCCATCAGCAACTTGCCTGATTTCATTTAATGAGGCATTGATTAGCCAAGCCAAACTTAAAAAAAAATATCATCAGGAGAGATTTGGAAATTATTGATACACTGACATATACAAAATCCCTTCTTATTGTATGAATGTTTTAGAGAAACACATACTTAATGTTATTTTGGTATGTATAGTAACAAGCGTGCTATAATAGTGAATATTTAGTGCCCAATTAAATAGCTTTTTAACGTAATTTTAAATATAATCAGGTGCCTAAAACTGTGAATAAAACTGCATGTAATCTGTCTCCAGGAGAAAGGGAGGTGTACATTATAAATCTCCTACATGGATTGAATCTGTCAAATGTACACATGGTCATTTAGTAAATCGAGTGGTTTGTGTTCATGTGCGAGCTTATTATGATGCTGTGCACTGGTTTGTGCCTTTTGGCCTGAAAATGTGACAGTAAACCTCAATACCTCATGATGCACATTCAGCCTGTAAGGCTGAGTGCTGTAAGGCACTACAGCAAGAAAACTGCAGGTGTGGGACTAAATTAAGTAAAAAGCTAAGTTCTCATATTTTAGGCCATGTTTACCATACCAAAATATTTTGTTACATTATTTCTTGAAACTTGACACTTGACACCATTTGTTATGCAAACTTTTATGATGATAATAGTGGTGCACATGCCGAGATACTGTCAGACACAGTGTAGCTGATAGGCATAGCTCTAATTAACATAAAGCAGAGTGTTCGGCTGCTGTCACGTTCACAAGTTGAAGTGGTTTTAAGCTGATAAGGCATAACAGAACATGATTTGACAGGTTCTTTTTAAGCAGCAAGATAAAGTTAGAATCTTTGAATTAATGTTTCCTCAAGAGTAAAAGGAGGAATGCTGATTGTGTGATATAAATAAAAAAAATCTCAGCATGGGTGCCATTCAAACCAAAAGCTTTCATTTTTCATCACAGTTTGCTAAAATTAGTGCAGTCAGTCTTCTTAAGCAATAATTTTGATCTTAAATGGTTTTGAGAATGTGCATTAGCTTTGCTTGACTATTGTTCTTTCCTCTTTTGTCTCTTTGTTGTGTCAGAGTGTCCTGTGGGTCAGGTGTTCAGTGTGTGTGCAGGCTCATGCCCGTACTCCTGCCAGGATTTGTGGCCTGAAAGTGAGTGTGTGCCAGGAGCCTGTAGCCCAGGCTGCGTCTGTACTCCTGCTACAGTGAGTCAACACGAATACCTTCAAACAGCTCTATAGAAGTGTGTGGGGTTATTAAATAATT
This sequence comes from Nannopetersius ansorgii, assembly GCA_037974605.1. Taxonomy (NCBI): domain Eukaryota; kingdom Metazoa; phylum Chordata; class Actinopteri; order Characiformes; family Alestidae; genus Nannopetersius; species Nannopetersius ansorgii. Next base: position 17,671,856 of record JBBPDE010000006.1, read on the forward strand.
TAGAATTACCATAGGTTCCGAAGAGATTATAGTTTCATGCTATAGCAAATATATCATATTAAGTTTGCAATAAAGTCTCATAGTGACCATTCTGCTGATGGAATGGAAATTTAACTCCTCAGATCTTTTTACAAATATAATCTGCTCAAATATTTTAAATCCCTTTATAGTTCAGTTTAAGTTTATCTTTTTTTCAATTGTTAAAATAAAAAAAAAAATTAAAACATTTTTTGACTACTGTGTAAAGCAGTTAATAAAGTTAATGAGCCCGTGCAAGTATTGAAATTAACAGCTTTTTGCCTTATTTTTTAAGAACAGCTGAGACTATTTCTCCTAATTTCCAAATAAAAATATTGTTCTTTAAAGCATACATTTAAAGAAAATGACAAAACATCAAAATAAGAGAAATGATGCAGTGTTTACAGACATTGAATAATTCAAAGAAAACAAATATCTTGTTCACTCTTAAACAAAATGGCAACAGTTACCTTTGACATACTTCTAATAGTGTTTTGCCATCCAACTGGTCACATTGCAAGACAAGAATGTTGATTACAGCAGAGTTCTTATACTTTTCCTCATTAAATAAGATGTAATTCAGATGATCACGAATCAGTACCTCATAGAGCAGAATGAATTGCTTGAGTAAGTGAATGTGACCATTTTGTCATACGTGAACACACCACAGCACACAGTGTGAACAGCACGAAATACTTCCTCTGCATTTAACACATTCACCAAGTGAAGCAGGGGGCAGCTACGAACACAGCACCCGGGGAGCAGTGCGTGGGGACAGTACCTTGCTCAGGGTACCTCAGAGGTGCCTAGCGGTCTTGGGGATCGAACCCGGACTTTCTGGTCACAGGACGAATGCCCTAACCACTAGGCCACCAGCTGCCACTGGTAGGAATTTAACGGACACTGGAATGGAATGATTGTCAAACTCATAGAGATGCTGATTTTAAAAAAATGGTCTCTTATTTTTTTCCAGAGCTGTGTTTCAGAGTTTGTGCCTTTACATAAAAGAGGCATGCAGTTGGGCTATTGTCCAGTCTAGGGTCTCGTATGTAAAATGGTTCATCAATCTATATCTCTAACACTGAAAATTAGTACTACTATGTGTCTCCAGTTACTGTATAGATGAAATGCTTGACCCAAAACAACTCTGTGGTCAAGTTATTTGGTACCACATCTCTGGTTAAACACCCTTCATTTACACCCCTGAGCTTAGTCTTTGAGTGCCTGTGTTGTATAAATGAAAGAGCAGTGTGCATCTTTTTTGCTATGCATTAGAATGCAAGTGCTTCCTGAAAACGAATAACCTGATGTCTTTTGGATAATGTGGGAAAAAATCATTTAACATAGGTATGTAGGTAGATGGACTATATGTCCAAATGTATCTAGACACCTTCTTTCAGTTAGTAAGTTCATGTGCTTTGCGCTAAAGTACAGTCATTGGTTACACAGCTGTTCATATATGCACACTGTTTGCGTAATCTCCATAGAAAAGCACTGACAATAGAATGGGATTCTCTGGAGCAGCCAACTATGACTAAGGTCTCCATGCCTAATCTATAGCATCATATAGAGGGGTGCAAATCACTTACAGCAATGGGCTGTAAAACAGTGTAGGATTCTTTTGTCATAATCTTTCAACATCAGTACCTGACTTCACTAATGCTCAGTATCCAATCCTCACAGCAGTATGTATAAAAAAAAAAAACAATAAAAAAATACAAGATTATTTAAATCAGTGCTTAAATGCAACTCAACATTCAGGTATTACATAACATAAGGTAATCATTAATGTATTTTAGTTTTACACATGAATGCATTATTCCAGATGACATAGTGGATAACTGTTGTAACTAGAGAATCATCATTTTGCACCAAGTAAAGTGGCATTTGGCAGATCCTGAGAGATTTTCTATTATTAGTCACAGGGACAGTCCCTCAGGAGCAACTGAGGGTTAAGTGCCTTAGTCAAGGGCACAATGGTAGAAACTGGGAGGTTTGAACCTGTATCTTTGTGGGCCAAACAGCCTTGCGTAGCAATAATCTCATGCAGTACTGTCTGTGTAAAGAGCATCATGACATTCACACAGCAGAACTGTTCTAAGCTGAACCCATTGCAGTCCATGTAAGTGTGTTCTACTGTGCTCCCAGGTATTCCTTAATGGGACGTGTGTGCCTTACTCGGAGTGCCCTTGTTCCACTCTGTCTCTGCTATTGACATTCCCCAACATCACACTGGACGCCACACAAGATGAGGTTCCCCCTGGGACTATTGTACCACACCTCTGCAATGACTGGTAATAAACCTCTTTCCTCTTGCTTTAATGTTCTACCTCAAGCATTTATTCTCTCTGTTGCTTCCACCTTTATTTTCTATTGGGACCAGAATTTTGCTGAAAGCATATTGATTTTGAATACATGATACGTGTCATTTATACACCAAAGGGACACTGAGGGACACATGTGATCATGGGTCAGTGTATTGGCTCAATATCAGTTTCACAATGTTTTTTTCCACCCACAGTGGGTGATGGGTTAGGAACAGAATGATGGAAAGAAAGGCATATGCTGTAGGGTATAATGCTTGCCTATCACTTTCAGTAAAGGGCATCTGGAGATTATTAGAGAGGCTGTTTTGACATAATGGGGTTGTTGGGGATTTGATATGGCCATTATAGTACACAAACAAAACTGATTGATGCATGTATGTGCCCTGTTTGTTACATTCTCTTTTATCTTGTCTCAAATGCAGTGTGTGCGAAAGCGGAGTGTTCAACTGCACAGAGGAGCCCTGTGATGGTAAGTGCTTGTTGAGTATTTAACACATTTTCTCACATCGGTTTGACAGAACCCTCCAAGGCGTTTCAAGACAGCAGCATTTATTAGCAGGATGCACAGTAGACATCTTGTAATACTGTTGTTGTTCCAAAGCCTTTGTTGTTGCCGTACCAAGTACAGTCCAACCAGCCAAATTTCACACTGTGCTCGTTATGTCCTTGCTGATAATGATAATACTGTATTGTGTGTGTGTGTTTTTGTGTGTGGTAGTGAACTGTGAGTGGAGCAGCTGGTCGGAGTGGAGTTTGTGCTCTGCATCCTGTGGCTCTGGGCAGCAGACTTCTAGACGGTCCATACTGCAGCCTAGGCAGTACAGGGGCCACGAGTGTGAAGGTCCCAGTCACAGGGGAAGAGTCTGCACACAGCCTGACTGTGGTAAGGCACCCACTTAAACGACATTAAATAGTCTGATACACATGTGATTAGACTTCATTATACATGAATGCCTAATTCTATCATATTCACATTGTCTATGCAATTAAAGAAAGTAACTTATCCAAAGTTAGCCCCCCACGTCCCTCCACACCCACTGAGAAAGTACAGTGTCTCTTTTTGTTTGATACATAAGTAGGAGAGATTGTATTTTATATACAACTGACTGTATACAACATAGATTTTATTATTATAAACTATATAACAATTTTTTGATACTGATTTACAATTTTGTAATGTACATCCTCGAAAATATAAAGCATTCTTGATCTGAATTTTATTAAATGCTTTTTTTTGAGGATATGCTGGTTTTGAATCTGTAGCTTAATTCATCATTCTGGAAAAAATGTTTAAAAATCAGCTGAATTTTATTTGAATTCTGTCATATAACATTGAAATATACGTGCCATGAACACGTCATGGAAGATGTCATGTTATGACTTGTCATTAGAGATTAAGTTGATTTATTGTCATGTCAGATACTATAGTGCCAGATTTCATGACAACTTATGTCACATGCTCATATAAAGTCATGACACCACATATTGTCCATATCTGTCATGACAATTACTGGTAATGTTAACATGACACATATTAATAGTTGGACATGACATTCAAGTGCATATGAAATCTGCCATCACAATTTCATGGCAATGGCTAGGTCAGTGTGATGTTTCAGAGTTCCTTTTGCACAGCATTGAGGTTTAAGGGTAATTTAATAGTAATTTAATATCTGTCAGACTGGATTTATTTACCTTAAACATTTGAATGATGATTCTAAAGCTTGGGTTGTGTACAATTAACTGAAGTACCTCATCTAAGCGTTTACTGAGTTCTTTTTCTAGCCTGTCCAGAGGGCGAGCGCTGGAGACGGAGTGTATCTGAAGTGGAACGTGTGTGTGAGAGGGGGTGTGTGGACATGTACAGTACTGAACCGCTGAATTGCACCGCAACAAACACCATCTCAGAGGGCTGCGTGTGTGAAGATGGGCGCTATCGGGACGCAGACGGCCGGTGTGTGATACCTGCTCTCTGCCAGTGTGAGGAGGAGGATGGCTCACTGCGAGCGGTGTGTACACACACACACACACACACATATCTGAGACATTGGCAAGCTTCAACATCCCGCTAGGTGACCAAAAAACAAAGAGTGCAAATATGTACAGTTACAAGCACACAAACATACACCCCAGGGACACATATTCACAAAACTCACAGCCTTTTTTCATTGTTCCCATTTATCTTACTGTTGTATTGCCAGCGATTTTGTGTGTATTTCTAAAAAGGGCCTAATTATTAGACCTGCTGGATTGCCCTCCAGGGCCCTTCTAAAGAATGCTATCATAATGATTACTCTCATCAATAATGCATAACAGTGTTGAAAGGGATTAGAATGCTATCTAAATGGACTGCAGTCCCCAGTTAAGACTATGTGACTTAAATGTTGCATTAGGGGAGTAAGCTGTTGTTGATTAAGCTTGTATGGTGCAATTGCTCTTCAGAAATTATTATGCATACTAATTAAAGATACAGCTGATTTTAGAACAGTGGTGTGATGAACCTGCCTATACCTACCCACTGAGTGGCTGTAGGTTGGATGTATGCTTAGAACTGAAAGATTTGGAAGCTCTGCTTACTTTGTGTGATATCAGCATATTTGCATACAGTTTATCTGCCTGTTGAGTCTACAGTAGTCTAGCCCTGCCCATTCATTTTAAAGTTATTAGGAGTGTTATAGCGTGCTGCTTTTTTAATGAAACAAAATATAGCAGTCTAAGCATTCTAAGCAGTTTAATTCTAAGCAAAAAACATTGGTTGAAACATCACAAATGAATTCTGAAGGTAAAAATAATAAGAAAATTACAGGACATGGGCCTTTTAAAAAAATAACTGTGAGTTCAAGACAAATCACTGAAATGAGGTCAGTAGATGTTTGTGTACGATGGGCTTATTTGTGTTATGTGTGTGTCTCTGTGTGTTGCAGCCTGGATCTGAGTGGGAAGAAGACTGCCAAACCTGTCGTTGTGTAAATGGTCTAAAGCAGTGTAAATCGAACTGCCCTCCACTCCTGTGTAAACAGGTGAGCCCTATGGCCCTTCCGTCCTGTGTTCCATTACTTCATTAATGTGTCATTTGTTCTATGGCTGTATCATATTTGTTTATTTTCCCTTGATGATTTGTTGTAAAATATTATTTTCAGACTCTCTTCAATGTAATGTTTTTGTTGTTATTAGAACACGGTACATTCCTGCCTCCTAAAAACACAACAGTTGTAAGCCATACAGCAGGTGTTGCCTCAGAAAGACCTGCGAGCGAACAGGGCCCCCAGAGAGCAGCAGGTGCTGGTGGATAGAGTGACTCATTGTCCAGGCGACGGCTCTGGTCAGACACTGTATCCCAGATGGCAGCTGAGTGATTCTGTTACCCCGTACTGCACTCAGAGAGGATGCATATCTGCTGCTTCTTAGGGTTCCAGTACAGTGCTGTGTGCACATAGTTTCTTAGGCTGGTCGATTTACTGTATAAGGGAGCCCAGGACTGTACTGTATTCTGTGTACAGAATAATTTGATTTTTAAAAAACTTATCTAACCATCGTCTCCTTACTCGCAATGTAGGCAGTCAGCCAAGGTATTGCTGCCCAAAGAAAAAACACGCATTTCTATGTACCTCCACATTTAAAAACAGCAGCAATCCTTTACACTGTGTGAAATTTTCATGATGAATGGACAAATAAAAATGCTCTGGAGGTCCTCAGATTAAAAGTGAAAAATGTTTTTGCCTTCCTCTGTAAAACTGTCATTTTGGAGATACTCAAGCAACAATATGTTTGGTACTTTGTTTCTTTAGTATGGCGTGGAGGATGGTGTTAAAACTCCTATTCCTGCTAAAGAATGTCTGACCGCCTTCACCTATCTGAATGTATACGATGAACAAGTCCATATTTTCATGACTATAGATTATCTGCACTCAGATTTAGGCTTCCAGGAAGAGATAATGTCACAAAGCACATATTGGCAATGAGTCGAACATTACAGGTTCTCTGAATCATGTTCATGTCAAGGAAGAGGTGGAACCTCTTTTAACCAAACTGTGTCATATTATCATTTCTCCATGCTACAGCATTCCTGCACAACACATTTTAACATCTTGTGTAATCAGTGTAATTTGTCCTAAAGCTTTGGGTCTGATGTTCTTTACAATTATTTTTATCCGGTCTGCTCTGTTTGGACAATTTTACTTGGGATATATTTGATCTTTCCATCTTTCC
>JBBPDE010000006.1:17678509-17693087 GCA_037974605.1 Nannopetersius ansorgii
ATCTTTCCATCTTTCCTCCTTAAGTCTCCAAGTCCTACAGGCATTAAACTTTAAATGGTTGTGGGCCTTTTTGCACCATCCCCCACCCCACCCCCGAGGGCCATGGGACGTGTAGTGCGTGGGGCATTGGTGCCTGATGGCTCTTCCTGCTGTCAGCAGCCATCTCTGGGGAGGTGAATCGTGAATAGCAGTGTACTATTCTGAGAGGCTCATTGCTGACTATGATCCTCTGCTCTTTTCCTTCTGCACTGTCCCCAGGGCGAAGTCAAGGTGCTGGAACCTGGACAGTGTTGCCCTGTCTGCAGGAAAGAGTATACAGGTAGGAATGAGGAGGTGATGGACAAGGTCTTACATCAACTTACACACGTTATTAGTGCAACTATTTAGCCTCTCTGGAATACTCAAACTTTGTGTGCAATTCCTGAAATCTCAAGTGCACTGGACAATGAAGCTTGCCGCAGTGTTCATTTTGAGATGTGTACGCAGAATGGTCACTCCTGGCCTGCTGTTCTTTTTATATACACTGAAATGAGATACTGGGAGAAACTGCAATAGTCAACAGAAAAGTTATGAGTACCAGAGGAACAATAGTTTTCACAAAAAAAATCTGTTGAGCTTTTTTTTCTATGAAAACTCACAATGCACAAGTTTCAACATTCTAAAGAAAAGTACAATAAAACGACTTTTAGTCTATGGATATTAGTAAAGATGGTACTGATCCAATGACTAGTTTTAATTTGAACCAATTCCCGAATAAATAAAGGGAGAAAAAGCAATCTGATGTAATTTTGTGACAAATTCAGTTTGATATGAACAATATAATGTTAAGCCGCTTGTCTAGTTTTTACATATGAGTAGCTAGACTGTTTTAGCTGGCACTTTCAGGTGACCAAACAAAGTGTTTTGAATTAAACCAGCTCATTTTTAAATGTTCACAGTTGCTACCTCCTGACATTCAGGATTTCAGGAACAGTATAGATTTGACTGAAATATGGGATTTTTCTTCAACTCATATCAGGAAAGTTAGTGTCCGCAACAACAAATCACTTCTGTATAAATTCAGTTTAGGTTTTATTCACAGGTGCAATCTAATCAGAGTTGAGAGTCCTTCAAAGTGAACATGGCTCTAACTCTCCCAACTTCATTAACTCAAGCACAAACACCTTTTCTTTAATCCGACTCTCTTTTAACTGGCCTTTTCATTCTTTTTCTCCTCCTCCATTCCGTCTACACTATTCTCTTGGCTGTCCTCCCTTTATGGGTGTCCTGCAGGGGAGCCGATGACCCAGTGTCACCGACACACCGAGGTCAGGAACATCACCAAGGGTGACTGTCGTCTGGACAATGTGGAAGTCAGCTTCTGCAGGGGGCGCTGTATGTCCGGAACAGATGTCATTCTGGAGGTATGGTTTTACTAAGCGTTTACAACAAAATTCATTCAAAACCGGTTTATGTACCTGTAGAAGTTACTGGTACATGAATGGTGCATTGGTACATGGTCTATTGTAGATCATAATTAGGCACTCTGACAATTTAATTAATATGGTGTTTAATCAAAACCTTAATCATTATAGGAGATCTAGTGAATTTGAGTGTTTTTGTTCGTTCAGCTTTAATAAAAAGATTAGAGAGCTGTGTTATAAGACTGTGAGGAAATAGTCATGCTTTCAGCTCGTGAAATATGGTTATTTCTAAAATGGGAAATGAGCGAGATTCAAGCACTGGTTCATCATAACATCTTACTGGTTACTGGTTTACTTTTGAGAATAAAAATACTTTAAACAAACATATAAAATAAGGATTCCCCCAGTATGTTTGGGATGTTTGCACTCCTATCCAGTGATTACTGCATAAGTCTCTGGGTCAAGATTATACTGTATCTGCTTAATAGTCTCCTCCACTGAATTGCAGCTATTGTGAAGGTCTGGTTAGTCTTGTGAGATATTAAGTTTCTGGGTCAGTTAGCTTTGTACCATATAGTCACAACAATGAGTAAAGCCACTGAAAAGATGGTCCTAGATCACCTAGATGAGGAGCTGTGTCAATACAAGACCAGGGGTCATATTCTTAAAAAAGCTCCAGAACCTTTCTGATGTGCCAGTAAGTCCAATTAAAAAAGATAATTCTCTTGAGATGCTTTATACAGAGGAGCTCCAGGCTTTATGTGTGGGATCTAAAATCAACACAGACTTCCTGACATAGTGTACTGTGCAAAAGGTGACCTTTAAGTCACTGACAAATAAAATGCCACCCTCATGTTTCCTTGATCCACCCGTCTGATTTTGAGAAGTCTATCTTTGTAATCTGTTTGCTGAGACTGTTTAAAAATATGTTTCAGCTCACAAAGTCTCTCAAGTTTCCATGGAGACAAGAAGCAGAGAACTTGCAGTCGGATAGTTTCACGCTGCCTCGTTTTATCACCAAAATCACACCTTCCCTTCTTTCCTTTATCCCCATCCATATACCTCCCAGAACCCTCATTTGGACCCCCTCCTTATTGCACTCACTTTTTCCTGGCAGGGCCTCAAATTGCACTGTGATTCTCCCTGAACACAGAGCAAGCTCATTTGTTAGGAAACTTAATGTAGCATGAAGATAATATCATTTGGATTGTTGATGATTCCACTTTTCTCCTTCCTTGTTTCTTCCTTCCACCCTCAACCATTTCTTACTCACTCATCCTTCTCTGGTGCTTTTCTTACTTTCGCCCCTGTGACTCTGCCCTGCTCTTTTTTGACTGTCTTTCACTTCTTACATCACCATCTTTCTGTTTATCTACCTCCATGCTCGTTTCTACCCTCCTTATCATCCTCTCTCCTTTCCTGCCTTTTTTTTTTTATAACATTCCCCTTTCGTTCTTTCTCCATTTCTGTCTTTGTGTCTCTTGTCAGGAGCCCTACCTTCAGGCAGTGTGTGACTGCTGCAGTTACAGGCTGGACCCCCAGAGTCCCGTACGCTTTTTGAGTCTCCACTGCACCAGCGGAGAGACTGAACCCGTGGTCCTGCCTGTCATACACAGCTGCGAGTGCACCAGCTGCCAGGGTGGGTAACAAGGCCACAGTGCGCTATGACCCTGACCATGCACACAGGAAAACATATGTGGTGACCAGAGGGGTCATGTCTTTATTGTCTTTACTGTCAAAAAGCAATATGAGGGAAAATAGTTTTAAACAGCAAATAACTTAATGTTGTCAAGAAGGAAAACAGTAAACACTTTACTCAAGCCACATTCCAAGCAGTTAAGCTCCCAATATTCCCATAGCAATTTACCATTGTGGTGCTATAATGCAACATCCCAGATATATAAATGAGCCATCACCAGCATATCACACTGTAGTCCTATTCTTCATGGTAATACGCAAAACAGAGAAACCTGTTTCACTTCAGATCCAAAATCAGCCAAATCAGCCTTCCTGCACCTCCAGCAGTTGACTGAGTAGAGCTACTGTATCCAGGATATTCACAGCCGGTTGTCGTGACAACAACCCTGCTCTCTATCACTGGAGAATCACGTTTTCTCCGTTTGTTGTCTCGGCATTTTGATGAAACTATGCTAGAACTGTTTGCATTTCAAACATGCATAATTGCATCAGAGTCTACCACCCCTCCACCCCCCAGCAATTACACATTAGGCCATTCATCAATGTGGCTGATTGCATTAGCTAATTGAAAAGCTAGGGATGTCACTTAGCGGGTCACATTTGTCATCATACGGTGCTACAGAGCCATGTTTGCTGTAATGGGCGATCGCAACAGTACTCAACATGAAATAGGCTCTAGTGCTCTAGTAAGATCCAGCATGAAGTCAGCCTCTGTGCACATTTTGGCGTTCAGCACTGGCTAATATTCCCAAACAGCAGGTATTATTTAGCATTAGCTTTGCACTATTGTTTGACTTCTGTTGGTGTAACGCGCTCTGTTCTTTTTTCCTCACAGGAGGAGATCTGTCCAAACGTTGAGTGCTTTTGGAAGGATGGACAGCTTTGGAGAAAAAAAGAAGTCTTGTACCTCCTCCAGTATACTTTCATGTAGCTTGTTGTCATTATATGACTGAATTCTTTTTATAGAGTCCTTTCTGATGCTCTAGGATATATCTATATTCTGTACAGCTTTTAAATTATGTTTTTTTTAATGAATCAGTTCCTTTGTTACTTTTTTTTTTACTCTTTTTTGAGCTTTTTTAGTCAAGTCATGTGACCAAAGATATTTCTTTTTGCAGAAGAATTACTTTAATATAAATATATTTTTCTTATTTCATTTAAAACAGGATACTGAATCTGTATTAAAAATGCATAGTTGTGTACACATGCGCCACACCTGGGGGTTCAACTGATGATTTTGTGATTAGTTACACATGCAATCTATTTAATAATGAAAGGGAAGAAATAATGGTATGCTTTGTAAAATACAGTCTTTCTAATGAACCATGTTTTGTATGTGTTTGTGTGTGAAAGAGAGAGATATGGAAAAGAGAAAAAACTTAACACTGAAGTAAGGTAGTACATTCCAGGCCTTTGACTTCTTTGGGAAACAACTCGCTACATAATGGACTATCCCAGTTTACGTTTTTATTTAGGGGAGGTGAGACTTTATACCTCTTCGCAGGGTCTAAAGAGGCATACATAAGAGTGCACTTTACTAAATGTCCCCAGGGTGGTGGAGAAACATAAAAAAGAAGTATTCACATTGGGAAAACTCCCATCATACAGGCTGGCGAGTGGGAATAAGGTCCCCTTAAAGACAGGAATACAAAGTTGCGTGTGTGTTTGTGTACGTGTGGAGTGAGCGAGGAGAAGAGTGCTGGAGGAGGGAGAGATGGAGGGGAGGAGGGCAGGCTGGATCATCTCACTGGTGAGATTCTTCAAAGACAGGCAAGTGTGTGTATGTGTGAGTGTGTGAGAGCCAGCGTGCTCCCTGACTAAATATGGGAGTTGGAGAGGGAGGCTGTGCAGCGCCCCCACGTGGACACATCTCATACTCCCTACCCATCTCGCAGAGGAGGACAGGAGAGTAGAGGGGAGGAGAGGAGCATGCAACCCCCCCCCCCCCCAGGTGATAATAAAAAGCGTAAAAAAAGTAGTGAGTAAAACGTCGTCAGCTTCGTGCAGCCAGAAACGTGAGTCGGAATCGTGCCATAATGAGTGTGCTTTTGGAGGGGGGTAATTGTGCGTGCGCGTGTGCACGTATGAGTCCTCCTTTGTCTCACGCCGGTAGGGAAACCCCACATCCACGGTGACGTAGAGCCGTACAGTGTGAAACCCCCGCGCTCAAACACACAAAGCCCGAGGAGACGGGCAGACGCACGCACACGCGCAAACACTCGCGCACGCACAGGCTCGTGCTCGGCTCTTTCATTTCGCTCCGGCTTTTTGTTCCACTCAGCTCTGAGGGTGTGACAGCGAGGACTCGACCATGACACACCTGCACACACACACACACACACACACACACACACGCGCGCGCGCGCATTCAGGGCACCTGTCCCCAGCGACTTCAGCCAATCAGTGCGTGTTCCTCGGGAGCCTCTCTGAATCGTCTCCGTTGATGCTCAGTGTTTTATCTCTTCTCTCTGCTGCTCCGGGGTTGTGAGACTGGCTTCTAGTTGGGAAGTTTTTGGATCGTGGAGGTGCTGACGCCGCGCTTTTACTGCTTTCTCTCAATGCTTTCTCATACACATACACACACACACACACAAACGAGCGCGCGAGCATCTACGATACACACATAACGCCTGCTCGAGGAGACTTTCTGACCAAAGGAGGGGAGGAGAAAGAAAAGGAGCAGAGAGGAGGAGAAAGAAAAGGAAAAGAGACGAGGAGCAGGAGGAGAAAGAAAAGAAGCAGGAGGAGAGAGGAGGAGGAGGAAAAGGAAAAAAGGAGGAGCAGGAGAACGGGGCAGAGAAGAGCAGCAGGAGGAGAAGAAAGGCGGGGAGAGGAGGAGGAGGAGCACAAGGAGAAAGAAGCATAGAGGAGGAAGGAGTGGAGGAGAAAAAGAAGGAGGAGAGAGGAGTAAAGCAGTGGAAGTGATGCTGAGGCTACACTTGATAGTCTAGGAGTAAAAACGAAGAAGCGGAAAAGCTGGTCGGGCCTCTGACCTCTCTGACCAACAGAGCGAGAAGCGACAGAACCGGAGCTTGTGTGTGAGTGAGAGAGAGAGTGTGTGAGTGTGTATGTGATGCTCTGAGTGAGGATGCCGGTGAGGAGGGGGCACGTGGCGCCCCAGAACACCTTCCTGGACACCATCATCAGGAAATTCGAGAGCCAGAGTAAGTGCACATGTGAAATATCACTTACCTTCACTTCTGTACAGGCTGTGGACTGTATATAATAGAGAGTATATTGATTTATGTGATTTACTCTATAAGTTCCCTACTGTGACAAAAATGTAAAATTTATATCAGCTCTTAAATTGTATGTCAAGGTCTTGGCACAGAGACTATTGACTTTATGAACATTTTTTACACTGATATATGAACAAAAACAAAAAGATGACTTTCAGTATTCTGTAGACTTAGAACTCAGAATTAGTCATCAGAAAATCAGAGCCTACTGTTACTTCTTTCTTGTAATCATAATGTTGATGATTATAGTGAGGATGATTCTTTTTATAATATTAAACGGCAATAAAATAGTTAAAAGGTTCTAGGAGTTATCTGTACTACAAATTGAGTGAACTGTATTAAAGTACTAATTTGCTTGATCAGCATCATCTGTTTCTTATGAGATAGGAAATTGAATTGCCCAAGTCAGCTTCCAGAACTCCCAGTTCACACAGATGTGGATGATGGAAAAGAGAGTCTGCTGAAGCCACATTCATGAATAATGTGATAGTATCTCCCATAATCTGTGTTAGTCTGGTTTTCTGCTGATCTGCTGAGAGTCATTAGTTCATCAGTGTGGTTTGATCTGGCGGTTGTAGGGAACTGTTAAAGATGTGTTTGCAGAGCTGAGGAGAATAGGAGATTTGAATGATAAACATGCTTTACCTGATTGTTATTCCTGTGTGCTCTAATGGCTTACTTAAGTGCTGTATCAACTTTGTAGCTCTCCACCAATACAGCACACAGGGCATCAACATAAAAGCATGCTTGGGGGGGGGGTCCCTTTACTGACCAGATGTCAGTAGAACCTCAAGATTTTGCGTAGGAGGACCCATGAGATGTGAGAATGTAGAATATGTTATGGCGTGCGGCAGATACGCTCCAACTGGACCTTAGAAATGAGAGTGTTAAACAACACTTTGTGATTCCAACTGATTTCAGGTTGTAGTCGTTTAAAGAAATGGGTGCTAGCTAGTGGGGAAGTGGCATGTCCTCCTTGCTTTTAGAAGGACGTACTGGATCGCCGTCCTCAGACCCATTCTTTCATTCACAGCAGAATAATGGAAAATAAACGAACATGACAACTACAACTATCATCCTTTTTTATCAACTCAGTAATGCTGTTCAGCACTTGAGGCTTTGTGGATCATGCTCACTAACTTAGTAAAGTAACATACAAGTGGTAGAATTTGGCCTTAATGATATTGTGATTCAATATTTTCTATATTGTGATGTTTTAGTAATAAATGTAATTATTGTGCTGCTACTCTATGTATTGCCTAATAACCCTGATAAAGTTTGTGTTGATTAACCCTTAACAGACAGAAAGGGATTTCTGTCATGGCATTATTTCAAAAATGGTAACTTTTCAGGAGAGACGAACACATTTTTTAGTTCTAATGTAAGTTCATTTAAAGTCATTCATCATCATGAAGATTTTGCACAATGTAAAGGGTAGTCTTTGTGTTTAGATTGTGCTTATATTTTGTCATCTGTGAATAGAACTAAACAAACTAAAATCCAAATATTTCTCAATGGCTAGAACTGGAGATCAGTATTTTTTTCTGGTATATTCTGGTAAAGAATTGTGTCCTTCTCTAATGACTCTAAAAGCAGTGTTGACAGGTTTGATGACAGCTTTATTTGGATAGATTTTTTTACGTTTTGCATTAACAAGTGTGTCCCCAAGTGTGTCTCTAACAGCTTAAAATGAAATATTGGAAAGCTTGTAGCGTGTAGCTTTGCAACCTGTTTTTAACCAGGAGCTATGCTGAACCCCTATTACACTGTGTGTTGTGTGGCACTTTTTACAGAATTCTGACCACTGAGCTACTTAACTAACCACAAGCTGTCCTGAAACCATTTATCAGAGTAAAAAATAAACCAAAAACAGTTTTGGTGATTATTTTTATAAGTAAAGAAAACAAACTGAGAAAAACAAAGTAGAGGCTGACTGTGCTTTTCCTGTGTGAGGGATATCATGGCTAATCTCTATTGTCTTGATTGTGCAATGATAAGAAAATATGCTAATTATTTTTACATATTGCCCTGGCCTAGTGTGGAGTCGCACAATGCTGCTGGGTATTTGAAACTATATACATGCTTTTTCTTTGTGTTTATAGTTTTCTACGTTGTAGATTAATATTGAACAGTAACAAAATGATGAAGAAAAACATGGAATTATGAGGTAAACAAAAAAAAAAAAAACAACCCAGAAGATGGTCTGTAATAAGGTAATAAAGGACTGTTTTTTTTTTTTTACTTAGTTAAGTGGTTCTTGCCGTAATGTGAAGTAAAACCGTAGTGGAATAGGATCACTAACTGTGTACCAACCCGACTATCACAACGCATGATCCCAAACACATTAAGAAGGCAGTAAATTCCCCTAATGAACTCTTGATGAAGAACACCTGTTAATTAAATACAATTCTAGGTTGATTCCTCATTAATCTGATGGAATGTGCAAAGCTGTGATCAGAGCAATAGGTGATGTTTTTAATATTAATCTACAATGTAGCCACTAATAAAAAAAGGAAACTTTTGAATGAGAAGATATGTCCAAACTTTTGACTGGCAGTGTGTGTATTTGTGTGTGTGTGTGAGTACAATTAATATAAATACTGGCAAATATCAGTGTTTAAATAGATTTCATTTAAATCGACACATTTTCTCTCATTTGTTAGACTAGTGGTTAATTACTGATTTGTTTTTTCCTTGTTTTTATCAGTCTACAAAAAAGTGCTTTGAGAAAAGCCAGTGCAAAAATCAAACCTTTTCACCCAAAACAACCAGGGGCAAAAAGGATGCAAGATCCGAATGGTACTGTTCAAACAGCGTTAGTTTAAAGTTCCTGCATATAATAACCTACATATAGGTGAATGACTTGCGCTAGTGCTTTTTAAACATAGAATATTATTGTAAAGAAACCACATTAATACAGCAAACCTACATACACTAAACATTATCATATGACTAGAAACTTTCCTTACTAAAAGGAATACTGTCACTGTAGACATCGCCCTGTGTACAAGGTGCAGACTGCTGGACTGTGGTACTGTCAATGTCCTAGAGTCATGGTTACAGCAAAAAGTTTTAAGCCAGGTGATATACAGGCCTTATTACATGGTATGTTATGTGACACTTTGTACAGCTGTTGTGACTGCTTTTACTTTTCATTAACTTTCCCTATTATAAGACCACCATCACTATAGATGTTGCCCTGTGTACAAGGTGAATCATAGCTGGACCATAGTGCAGTGTCCCAAGGAGTCTTGATTATAGCAAATCAAGATTTAGCTCAGCCTTTACCAATCTCTACCTGATGTTTCAAAGTGACATCATAACGTTTGCTGGCTTGGTGCCCAAACCAAGGCTGGTGTAAGCAGTCATATCATAGACCACATGGCACTAAGACTGTTAAAGCCATGTGTTCAGGAGGGGCTTGACTAATGTGCTTTTGGCTTGCTGTTACATTCGTGGGGTGTGTGACAGGGATGGAACAGACAATTAAGGGCTTGGAAGTGGTCTGCATGTTTCGTGTGCTGCTTCGGTGAAGACCTTGGGAGCTCATGAATGCAGTTCACAAAGCTTGTTGATGCCCGTTAAAGGGAATAATAGGCATTTATCCCCCCTCATACCTGACTTATTGGCTCAGAGGAGAAATGATATTTTCAAGAGTGTCTGAGTCGGCCCAAGGATTATCGATGAGCTGATTTATTTTTAAATTCCCGTCAGTGGCCCAGTTCCTTGGCCGTGAGGCCCGGTAGAGACATTAAGAAGTAGAATTAAGAGTCTGGTCTGGAGTGTAATCACGTGTGGGCGTTATGCTGTTGGTAACAGTCATCCTTTAGAGCAGCTGACCTGGACTCTGTGCTGGATATTCTCCTGCAGTAATTACACTTCAGAAATCAGGTCCTGGATCAGCAAGCTAAAGTAACTCCTACACTCCTTTTGTAGGACTCCAGAATAAGCCTGTATGACTGCTGCTCTTCAGGAAGAAGGTTGTCTAACTCTACTTAAAGAACAATAGGCAGACCCTGTGTCTCAGGGATGACAGGGTTTCGTTGGAAGTTTCTTGATTCTTTCACATAATTCAGCAGAACTTGAACTTTTGTATATTTGCAGTTTTCTTTGTATACAGCAAACTCTTTGATTTGAAATAGATAAAGCAAATGGTGCTACATGTTAGTGTCAGTATTTTACCAGTGTACACTTTTCACTTTATTTTAACATACTTCTTAATGTTACACCGCTTTTTCAATCATTATGCAATCGGATATAGCCCATAATGAATTTTATGCAATGGTTTGTTCCGGTGCCACAATTTGATTGATTGAGAGTTTTCTAAAAATAAAATAGTTTTTTTCACAATAGCTGGATCATTCCACTGTGCACTTGTTGTTTTTGGTCCACAGGTGTAGTCATAAATTAAGAGAATACAAGTCACCAAACATGCTGGGCTGTTAAATGCTAGAGTAACGTGGTGTTCAGATCATCTGGGCAAGTATAAAAAGGCTGAGATGAGTCTGGCTTTGTCACACGGTTCTGTCCATATTGCAAAAGAACGTATACCAGTGTTAAAACATATGTGACAAGATGGTTAGGGCTTTTCTGCTTTGCTTTTTTCTTTATTTTGCAGAACTGTTGTATAAGTGTAGTGAAACTGTGTAGTGTAGTGAAGACTGGATGTTTTTGGGAAGTGTTCTATATTTTATACATTTGTCTTTAACCAGATAATATAGAAGGGTTATATCATTGCACTCTCATCGCAAAGGTACCAGGATTAATAAAAAACTGTCACTCGGATGGATCCCTAAAGGGTACAGCTTCAGTTCCTTTCGTTTAAGAAACATAGTTAGCTGCCCTGACTCTGTACGCTGTGCCTTGACTCTGGGCTTTTTATCTTTCTATTGAAAAAAATATGAAGGTAAAAATATGCTTCTGTCCAGTTGGAAAGTGAACATAATATTAGAACCTTTAAAAATTTAATCACTGCCCCCCAAGTGGTGCACATGTCTAAGCGCTGATCCTATCATTTGAATGTCAAAGCCATCTGCAGTCAGGAGTCCAAGAGGGCATGTTTGACCTCTCCCTCTCTCCCTGTCAGTGTGATGCTTGCCAGCGTGGGAGTTCCTTAGCTGTTTGCATGTTCCAAGGATTTTGAGCTACCCAGTGTGCTATTGTAGTCTATTGTAGTTTGAAAAGATGCTGTGGTGTGTAGCTGGCCATGACTAAACTTGGAATAAAATGTAGTAATTAAATGAATGGAGCTTGTCCACCTTGTTTACACCTCAGTGAAACAAAAAGCCACCAGTTGAGTAGTTCTTTTCATGACAGTGAGGAAATGTTAACTCCAAACTTTTGAATGAAAGTGGTTGTTATATGCATATTTCCACAAGTCTGGTTCCATTTTAGCCCGATGTTTCTGCGATATCTTCTAACCAAGACTGTCTTATGCTGGATTCCAGCAACTTTGGTCGGAGGCAGCTCAGTTCACGTTGATGCAGTGATGTGGAATCTGATTGGTGCTATTCAAAATTCAAAAATATTTCAAGGTTCAAGGTTACTTGGTTGTCATCAGCAGAATTGATGAGACTTTTTCTCGTTTGTCTGAAAGCACTAAAACACCACCTCTATTTTGACACCGCTATATACTTACCCATCTACAGCTAGCC
Organism: Nannopetersius ansorgii; assembly: GCA_037974605.1. Lineage (NCBI taxonomy): Eukaryota > Metazoa > Chordata > Actinopteri > Characiformes > Alestidae > Nannopetersius > Nannopetersius ansorgii. The sequence continues at coordinate 17,690,504 of JBBPDE010000006.1, forward strand.
GAGGCTTCAGTTGGATTTGATGAAGGCAGAGGAGATACATGAGGAAAAATAGATACTAAAATGGCATTTAGATTAACAATTTGAAAGTAATACTTATTGCTCTTAGTGTTGCCTCTCAGTGTTATATAATAAAAAGGTTGTGAGATGTTAGATTTGTTTATTTATTTATTCTTGGAAGTGAAAGCATGTGTCATTTCTGACCAATGAGCACACGGCCCCTTTTGTCCTTTTAAAAGCAGCAGTGATTTGAATATAGAGGCTCAGTATTTGAGCACATTCAGGTGCAAGTTATTTATGGTGAGAGAAATAAAACTCCACTTCCATTGCCGCTTTGCTGTGTTATGGCTCATTTTTTAGGAAAAAGTGTTTATGGGCCTTGCAGTGAAATGGTGCATCGTTTAAAAATTCCACTAGCGAATCCCGAGTGGGAACTGTTCATGGTAATAATGTGGGTGACTCTGGTACTGAGTAATAGCTTGTCAAGGACAGGAAGGCTCTATCCATTGATTAACTGTCTCCAGCCGAAATGCTATAACACTTACTGTCTCATTTTTGCACAATGCGCCCAGGCCAAAAAAAACGGTGCTCAGAAAAAGTGCTCTTGTAATGCCATTCCCTTTAAGAGCAGGTTAACACAGGTGTAGCAATTTCATTACATTTATCAGAGGCACTACTTACAAATTCTGCTTTAATTTGGCACCCTTTGCATGTTTTCTGCATTTTGACATTGACAGCATGATAGAACAACCTTAAGACTGAATGTTGTATGATATGTGCATTGTATTCAGACCGCGGTTTGAGGTGTATTTAAGCAAATGTTTTTAAACTCAAGGACGTAAGATGCCTAATTCTACTGGCAATGTGCAAATAGACTGTAGCGTATATATACAGTAATTCACTGAGAAAGTATTAGTCCCTCTGTCATCAGAGTGCTTTTGCCATCCCAGGACACTGGCCGATTAATGAGGGATATCTTCATATTTTCACCAGACATCGGGGAGCCACCTTGATAAGTCTTATATTGCAGGCTAAAAATTTTATGATGCATTATTAATACATTGATGATGAATACTGTTCCGCTTATTGGGGGTTTGTCTTTCACAGAAGTTTGAGCACTGTAGTAAATCTGGTGTTTTAATCAGCAGAGCGTGAATCACTGCTTTCATTTAATGCTTTGCTGAATGCTCAAAATGCATGCTCTTCTTTTTAGATGCACACTGATTTGCAAGTAACATTTTTTATAGTTCTGGATTTTGAGCATGTAGTGTAGTGGTAGCAGCCTGAAATGTTCCTCTGCCAGTCTTTGGCCATTATTTCAGTCCTCAGCCGCACAAGAAGGCAGAGTCGAGGCACGCTGTGCTGTTCCTCACACCTGCTGCTTGCCTCTTTGATTCACAATGAGGTCTGTCCTGCTTATCAAAAACAAAAAAACAGCACTCCTCATTTCTGCAATGTACATTCGGCTCTAGAAAGGGCTCACAACAACTAAATGTGAATACCCAGCACAATTCAAACCGTTTATTTTAGTATGGTTCAGAATTATTTAAAAATACACTGTAAATGTAACTGGAGGAGATTGGTGGTGGAATTAAAAACATTAAGCTATATCCAAGACATTATTAATAAAACAGAAGTGACGCTTTATATTTCAAAATAGCCTTAGATTTGAGCAAAAACGCGATTCATTATCTTTATAAGTGATTCAAAGTTTATAGTTGACTACAATTGATGGACATTTACAAGATTGAATCAAAATAAAACAATTGTTCAAATTTACTTTCTTGATGAATCATCAGTGATTAGTTGACAATTTAAATGTAATAACTGGCAAAATACTTTGCAATTAGAGATTATAGTGACCATAATCATTTATGAGTATCTGCTAAATGCTACATACTCATAATTGAGACCGAATTGCCATCAGTCGCATAGACCGTCATAGTTTGTCTAAGCCATGGGTGTTATTAGGTCAGGGCATCTGAGGCTACAGCTCAAATATTTTATGAATAGATGTCAAAAATAATAGAAAAATAGCCAATAGACCTAGAAGTAATCACCTGCCATATTAATCATCAGTGACATCTCTGCTTTCGTGGATACGCTGCGACACACTACAAAAGCAAAAAATAAAACTTCCCATGGCAACAAATCAAACACACACCTCTACCTCTCTTCCCTATCGACCCTTTTTACTCCCCTAATCACTTGACGTTAAACCCTTCTGGTCAGTTTCCTCTCACCTAGTGTGACCTGTGCGTCACTGCATATGGCCATAACAAGCAAAGTGGGCTGCTTAGAGCGGCAGGGCAGGCGTCACCTGACTCCAATTAGACGTGTGTGTGGAGCAGCAGGACCAGGGGAGGATATTAAACACTGCAGCATGTGCACAAACACAACCATCACTGTGGCAACTATTCAGGGCACAGCTTGAGCGGCCTGTTCCCTCGAGGGGGGGACGGGACCTCCTACCATGCTGACTTAATCGTCTCTCTTTCTCTCTCTTGCTGTCTCACTCTCTCTGTTCCTCCCTCCTCTTTCTGCTCTTTTTTTCTATCTTTCTCTCTCTATCAGCCTCATTCTGTTG
>JBBPDE010000006.1:17698488-17712531 GCA_037974605.1 Nannopetersius ansorgii
ACACACACACACACACACACACACACACACACACACACACACACACACACACACACACACACACACATTTAAAAATATGGTTACACTAATCTTTAAATGCTTATATGAACAACACGCAGATATAGAACAGGGTGATTAGTTTTATACTTTTGCCCATTCTGACATGTGCTGACCACATTAGAGCAGGTTTATGAGTCTCGAAGACCCTAAAGACCCCAGAAGTGCCGGTACACTAGGCCTTTAATGATCCAGCAACAGTACACTCCCATCGCATATATTTCTCCAGCAATATCTGAGCCAGCACACCTCTCAGTCCAAGGGAAAAGGGGCTCAGAGCACAGACGAAGGAGGGGCTGTTGTTATCCCATCTCATAGATTGATTGATTCATACACACACCTGTGGAACAAGATAAAAACAGAGGCCCTTCATTCATCTGCTTCACTGATAAACAGATTCAACAAGTGATGGCTAGTGTAATCTATTTGCCACTAATGTATAGGCTAATGGCATGCTCTAAAAGGTCTCCCTTCCCTGATTTATGCATAAAAAACACGTGTCTCTACTGATTTTACTGGGCATTTATTGAGCATCTTGTAAGTAATGGTCCGAGACTTGATTTGTTATGGGCTGTGAATCCATTTCTTTTGGCTTTAAAGAGGTGATGTTCTCTGTTTAGTCTGTTATTCAGTTGTTCAGTTTTTTATTTTTCTCAGTTCCATTGATCTTTTGAAAGTGTTGTTTGTGTGTGTGTGTGTGTACGTATGTGTGTTTGTTTTAGAGAGTGGGAGCTGGTGTATTTTGGTGTTGTCTGTTAGGCCTTTTGTTTCTCAGTGGGGAGCGGCTGGTTCAGCGTGAGCCTTGGGGCCTCAGCGTGTTGCTGTAGTTTCTGCGGCCTTTGGAAAAAGAGTAACAGGGCAGGTGTGCCACAGTACTGCTGATGAGCATCACATCGATTCCGTCTCTCACACCACACCACACAAACAGTAAGGCTGCAAATAACCATTATTTCTAGAATCACCTAATCCTTAGAAGCCATAATCGTTGCAGTGAGAACAAAACCATGATGTAATCTGATATTATTTCTTACTCGTAGCTCACTGAACCAAGCAGAGGCTTTCTGCCAAAAGCGCAGATTCTAGACTTTCAACTGACCCAATATTTGTGTTAGTGCGAGAGGAGTCTTGTGTAAGCAGAAGAGTAGGGATTTTATTAAGAACTACATTTGATGAAAAGTTGTTGTGTTTGAGCTTGTTTTGCAAAAGCACATACCTTTACTGATTTGCCAGATATTTTTTGACTTCAAAGCAAATGTAGAAAAATGTTCAGACACAAACCTGTTGATGCAGAATGTAAATCAGATTTAAATGCAACTCCCACATGTCATTAACTCAATACAATAAAATATATAATTCTGTAATTCCATTTGAATAGTGCATTAAAAAGAGTAAGAATTTTAAAAGTCCATGCATTCAGGCCAAGTGCCATATAGGAATCTTCATTTGTGAAGAATATGAAGGCAGATCTAATTATGCATGCTCATTTGTCTCAGATGAAAAGAGATACTATCATTAGCATGGTCTAACACACACACCTGGGGACTTTTATTCAGTAATGTGTAGGGTTGCCAGTCTAAGCAGTATATAAAGTACTTTACAACGTGGATTTTGACTACACTGAGCTGACAGAATGATGTAACTATGCAGCAATACATTAAACTGTGTCTAGGCTGCCAGAAAGAAGATGAACTATATGGACTTCATGTGCTGTCTGAAGTATCGTAATTTTGAGTAAGAGTACCTTTGTACCTTTGTGAAATATGTCCTAGTAATAGTGATCCTGCAGTAATAGTTGGCATGCAGTTGCCAGGCTAGTGCTTGGGCATAATTTGTCTTATGCTCCTTTTAGACACAAGGTGCTAAAAAAATAATAATAAAATAATAATAGTATTATTTGGTATTGAGTGTTGTGGTGCTATGCTTGGTATCAGCATTAAAACTGTGGTAGTACCATCATAAAACCCCAAGTACCATCATTCAAAGTTAGACATCAACTTGCATCCATAATCAATGTCTTTGACAATGAAACACTGCAGACCTAATATACACTTGTGTGCACACACATATACACACACACAAATACACTCACATGCACACTTTCATTATCACTTCAAAGAGAGAGGGAAGCCATGTGTCTGTCTTGCTGTGTGCTGCTTCATTCTGTTGGCACTCTGCGCAGAATACATTTGTATCTAGCACTTCAAGAGTCGTTCAGAGGTTATTTTGTGATCAAGGCACAGACACTGAAAAGAAGCAATGCTAATCAATCTAGTAGAAGCTGAACTTGTGTTCTTTCCATACAGTTCTCTCCGTGATGCTCAATCTGACGAAAGAAACAGCATAAAAAGGCTTAACAAGATAAACAGCTCATGTGAGATTTTCATGACTGCCCCTGTTGTTCATTTGTGTGGTCTCCTTATCTCCTTATCTCTCTTTCTGTCTGGATTTTCTTTTCCTTCTGTCCCAATTAGGAGCTGCATCGTTTGAGCAGTATGCAGATAAGCTTCCTCTTCCTCCTCAAAAACATCTCGACAGGGGCTCTGGGTGATAAATAGCAACAAAAAGCAATTACAAGGAGAAGTTTTAGGAGAATGTGCAGACCAGGGCCATGTGTCTATTTACCATTTAGTCCTTGAAAGAGATCTATCGCCGACAGGATTGGCAAGGACTCCCAAATATGGAATGGAAATTACAAATGTGTTGGGTTTTTAAGTTGAGCAGGAAAAGGTTGCGGCGGCTGACCGTGGTGCACTGCAGGAATTAGTCCCACGGTCCAGCTGTAATGTCTGCCAGAGAAGTGTATTCGTTTAAATTAGTAGTTTGAATTATTTTAAATCATTATGGCATGATATTATGATTATTATATGAGTGAAATTTGATTATGGGAATGATCTTATTATGACATTGTGGCCTTTTATATTTGCCTCCTGTCTTACAAACATTATCATTAGTTTTATAAATCACACTAAGCACTGTAAAATTTTGGAATGAGCAAAAACGAACACTCTGTAAAATGTATATTGCATATGTTCATAAATATATATCTATATAAATATGTATCTGTTAGTGCTGGGCCTTTTGTCTTCCTCGTTTCGACCGGTTAGTGGCGAGAAAGCAGACACACCCTTCACATTAAAACGTTGATTTACATTTTTTGTGCCAAATAATTCCTGTGGGTGAATAATTCCTGCAGCCCCAAAGCCTGACTTGACTGGTCCCCAGGACAAAACAAGTTTGAGTAACTCTGGTCTATACTACGCAAGCTAAAAAAATTAATCTATGCCCACTTCTAGTATCTGTATAAAGAGGATACATGTATAAATGATATTTGTGGACGTCACTGCAAATGGAGGGCAGGATGTGCTTTTCTCCACACAAAGCACTATCTTGCCTGTGGTTTGAGTTGTTTATGACTGCTCAAACCAAGAAACCACAAGGAGCTTTTATCGAGAACTAAATGCAGCTGTTTCTAAACATTAGCGAAAATGACTTGAACTTCATCTGTTGTTGGGTGGAGCAGATTCAGATAGCGATTGTGTATGCAGTGAACATTTCTCTAAAGGGAACATAACATAAGTTTTATGACTGTATGTGGCATTCTGTCCCCGACCCTGAATGCAGGAATAAGGGGTAGATAATGGATGGATGGATGGATGGATGGCATTCTGTTCCTTTTTTACTGTGTTGATGTTGTTTCTTTACTTTGTTGGAGCTTGCACTCCTGTATGTATTAACAATAACATGATATCTAACCCTAGCCATCTACACAGTGTTCTGTAGGGTGTGACCTTTTTGCTACAGGAAATTATAGTTTGTTCTCTTAGGCTGGCCAGGTGTTTTAAATGAAGTTTAACTTAATGCACAGAATTACCTTGCCACGAATGCCGAATTTCTCTGTCTTCTCTGTCTTGGTCTTGGTCTATGTCTTTACTTTTTGTTCACAAGACCTGGTTAATTTATGTAAAAAAGAAATGCTTGGTTAATTTCAAGAGGCACCACGGCGCTGAATGTTTGTTAAACAAAGTTTGTTTTTGTGAGTACTAGTTGCTTGCCCTCTATTTCTTCTTGTGTCATTGTCCACTGTTCAAATAGGAGCATGTTGTGGTTTACTATTTCAAACTGTAGATCAAGACCCCTACAGGACCACTACTCAGTAGGCATTATTTATTTCCGTCTCTAAGGTAGACCAACATGTTAGATGTTTCTAATAACAAACCTCTACCATTTCAGCTTCACTGCTGTGCTGAAAATTATTTACCACCTAAATAATACTGGTGGTCCTGTGGGGGGTCATTTTAATCAAGTAATTAAAAATCGTGCTTTTATTTTGGTGTTCGTCTGCAGTTACCAGTGGGAAAAATATTTTAACTGCTTTTGATTCTAATCTAATTTGTCCTCCATGTCTGATGTTGTGTGTGTGTGCATGCATGTGTGTGTGCGCGTGTGTGTTTGTTCCTGATTTAAGTAACGCACTCAACGGCACTGTTCACCTACATTATCCTTCATGCCTTGCATTAATACGCCACACACTCAAGTATCACCCTTTCCGCCTCCGTTCACATCCATATCACACACATATTGCTACATGACTAAACTGTGAAAAAGGTGGGCAGAAATAAATAAGTAAACTAACCTCACTTCTAAGCCACAAGGAGACTGTGAAGTCTTCTTGTGTTAAGTTGCACTCTTCAGGCTCTGTGCAGCTCAGCCTGACCGCTGTTCCCTCACAAATAGCACATTACTTGCTGGGTCAACTTGGCCACTGCAGAAAGACATTTCTCAAGCACTGCTATTCACATCTGCACTAGCTCACATAACTTCACCTTCGTCATAAAAATAAATCTACAAATGCACAAGGTGAAAACCCCTTGGGAGGCTTGCAGTTGGGCTGATGGAGCAGAAGGGCACCTTAAGCATCAAACCCTTGAATAATATGTCAGTTTTCCCATCGTTTTCTACACTTACCATGGTCCCAGCAATGCTGTCAGATTTTCTTAGCACTTCACCTACTACATTCATTTATACGCATTGGAATTCACTTCATAAAGAGAAGGGACGGGATGAATATTCCCAGCACTACTACTTTTAACTGTGCAGATTTTTTAACTGAGCATGAGAATGCATTAAGAGAATGTTCTGATGTGTGCTTAGCCAGATTGTCATTAATAAGAGGGTGATTTTTTCAATTGACACTGAGCCAGAAAATAAAAACAAAACAAAAACTGACGTCTTGCTCTCAGAGCAGTGTGGATGTCATATCTGCAGAAGTGAAGGCAGTGGGTGAGGCTGTACAGGCCCTGAAAGGTCTTTACTGAACGTCATCAGTCAGGCCTCGTGCTGCAGTGTAGGTCGCAGCACTGAGTCTTAATGTGCTGCCCACAGGGGGCTTGCTGCAGCCTGACTGAGACTTGGCCAAGGATTCCGGCACCTTCTGCAGGAGTTGGCATTGCTTCCAGAATGTTAGGGTTGTGTGAAGGTCAGCGGACATATGTGTGAAAGTGCATGTATGTGCGTCTGTGTATGGAGCCTTCATTTCAAAAGTAATTGGAACAAAATTTCCAAACTAACTATAATATCCTGACCATAAATGTTCATTTTTTAAAATAGACGGACATATTTGACATACTTCTGATATTCACTATGGTACAAATAATACTACTTTTTGTACCCAGCTAATACTGGTACCATTATAGTTCTTTTGATACTGTTTATGGGTTGGATAAGTTCAGTCAATTAGTCAAATCAAATTTTTACATCTGAAGAAATATGAAAATGTGAAATTTTCCAGCAATAATAGCTAATTACTGTTTGACCATTAAGCAGTGTCAAATTAATGTCTCTTTCTTTCTCTCTCTCTGATCCAGGTCGAAAGTTTATCATAGCAAATGCGCGGGTGGAGAACTGCGCCATTATCTTCTGTAACGATGGCTTCTGTCACATGTGTGGCTACACACGGGCCGAGATCATGCAGAAACCATGCACCTGCAACTTCCTGTATGGGCCGCACACCAAACGCCTGGCCATCGCACAGATGGCCCAGGCACTGCTGGGTTCCGAGGAGAGGAAAGTGGAGATCGCGCTCTACAGGAAGGACGGTAGGAGAGCCATCACTTTCTCCATGGCCGGAAGTGACTAATGACGCTTTGGATGTTGCATATTTGCTGCATGTGTGTGACATGCCAGATTATATGAGAGCTTATACGCAATTGTTTTGGGAAGGACTGTATAAACAGTCTCTACAGGGGACCGACAGGCATTAGACAATGCTGGCTGTCAGGCTGTCTGTTTCTGCTATAGAACAGCATAGGGAGGAGACGTTAGGTTAGCTCTTAAGTGTTGTGTGCTGCCCCAAGGCTGGGCTCGGGTCAACTTCTATTGTTCCATACAAGTCCTCAGAAATGAAAGTGCATGCATAATCACATTCTCAAGGCAACTACGGAGCTGGAAGAAGCCTGATTATTAGACAGTAAGGAGAAAGAGAGTTATGCCCATATATATGTTCCAGCAATTTCCTGGGATGCAGTTACATGTGATTATACAACAATTAGTTCTGATCTGATATGTTCCTATATCTGTTAAACTTCCTATATCTGTTTTGTCATGTTACGTACTGCTCTGGCTCATTTTGGCCCTCCAAACTTGGTCCTTAAGGTTTAAATATATTCTGGATATGACTTTTAAAAGTACACAAAAATGGCAGTGTTATACTCGGAAAGGTACTGTTTTCTTGACGGTGTACATGCATCATACAACTGACCACTGGTTGTGAAGTTGGGCCAGTGTCTGCAATATGGTGTTTGTGTTGGAAATCTTTTTGCCAGTTAGGATGTCAGGCTCTTCTTCAAGTACAATCACAGGCGAAGAAAAGCAGAAACATTATTAAAAAGAATAAGAGAATAGCCTTTTAATGTAGAATTTGTCCCGCAACTTGTTTAAGGTTGACCGACATGCAGTAATAAGACAAACACTTTTTTGTGCAACCATGATTGTATATAAGAATGTCTGCTGTGTGCAAAAACAAGTGTTACTTGATAACTGTAATGAGATGTTGACCTGTTGGCCTGACATTGTTCAAAACACAGCCTGTACTCTGCATATTTCATTATATCTACCAACTTGCTGAACCCATCAGTGTTCTGGCTGTAAATGTGAAAACTGGTATTTGGAAATCTTTAATCATTGTTCTGAATTGTATATCTGAAAAGGGCAAGAGAGAGAGAGAGGGAGAGGGAGAGACCTCTGAGTTCTTAATAGGCAATGAAAATGTCACCGGTGCCAAAAAACACATGATGAACAGACAGCAATCAATCAGCCTTATAACAACGCAGTTACAGTTTCTTCTGAGGAAGGTCTATTTCAGAACAGGAGAGTGGTTTGATGTAAAGATGGCAGATGTTTGTCGTCAGTTGATAGATCACATTCCCTCTCCTTTATGGCCTAAGCGGACTCAACTCCACACCACCAATCATAGTTTCCACTGTTTACTCTGAGAGCTATCTGTTTCATGTATATGCAGCGGCCGCCCTGGCTAAGCTAAAGGACACGGTGTGTAATACGACACAGTGTTGGCTTTACTTAATGGCACTCATCTAATCCATGGCTTTATGGAGGATTTTTTCCTGTGTTTCCAGCTGATAAATTGGTGCATTTATTTGAACACATATTTGATGGATACTACTTCAATGAAGGCAGTGCTCCACACTGAAGTAATGTGCTGAGCAAAATCTCTGAACAGCAGTTTGGTTCCATCATGACCATTTAGGAAAGGATTCAGTTTAGTTTTTAACCATTAATTGAGTTTGATTTTGGCATTGCATATACAACTGTGTCTGGAGAACCACGAAACACTAAAAGACATGTGACAGATTTTTTTGCCACGTTTTAATATAGCTGTCATCGGAAGATTGGAAGTTTAATCTCCAGCAGTGATCTCTCAGCCATTCTTGGCCAGGAGTCCTAGAGTATGTAAGTGGCCTCGCTCTGTCTGTGTGGATAAGATGGAGCTGCTTCTCCCCCATCACCTGCCAGCATGGATGTCTATTAACTGATGTAACAGAATTGGCAGTTAGCACTCTCCAGTGCTCAGTGATGCATTAGCGGTAGTGTGGTGTTACTTTATATGTCTCAAGTTGACTAGCCTTCAACCTGTCTTGGGCAGCTCATGGGCACCACGCCCCTGCTCAGGGTCGTTGGAATACTAAATTCCTCCCCTTTCATTTGTGTTGGTTTCTTTACTTAAGTCCCGGTCGACCTGGAGAATGCTGTCTCATCATCCTTGTCCAGCTTATTGTGTTTTTACTTTTCTTGTATTCTAATGTATTCTAGCATTAATTGGCTTTTCTAATTTATTACTTCGCTCGTGCTCTGGACAGGCAGAGAATCAAGCCCATTTCTTATAGTTTGTGGAAAGCCTTCTCCGCTATTTGTTCTGAATGATTGCTATATTTGCGAATTGTGTGTATGATAAGCAAAGTGACTGAAAATTGACGTGACTGATGGGGTTTGCGCAGATACCAGGAGGTCTGATGGACTGAACCAGGGGTCTTGCTGGGTCACGACTCTAATTCTCTATCTACCTCTCCCCTCTCTCTCTCTCTGAATCTGTCTCTGTGGCACTCCCTGATATTTAATCTCTGTCAGTCAAACCTGCCTTACTCATGCCCACACACACATTGTAGAATCAGACTCAAATGATGGAACACACTCTGTTTCCCCATGTATAATGCACAGAGGGGAACAGTGTACCACAAGCTGGTCTGAGGCTTTGTAATGAGGGATTCTGATCGCTCCTTTGAGTGTGTGGAATGAGTGAGAGTGTGTGTGTGTGTGTGCATGTGTGTGTGCTTGTGTGTTAAGAGAAGTGATGGTGAGGTTTAGAGAAGAGGAGGTGCCGTTTTTTCCCATTCTCTTTCTCTCCTTTATGCCCATGCATCCATTCGTCTGGTGAGCGGTGCGCTGGCATCAGCCTTCACCATGATGAATGAGCAGCTCTCATGCTCAGTTGTCCTGTCGCTGATCTGACCGGCACTTAATCAATCACTCCGAGGAAGAGGCTCAGCTCCACTGTAGATGCAACCTGTGAATGAGAGAGGGGAACAGAGCATGATGTGTGTTTGTGCTTGTGTTTGTGTGTGTGGGTGTGTGTGTGTGTGTGTGTGTGTCTGTGTGTGTCTGGCTAAGGTAGAGGTGGGCCTCTAGTCAATAAATGCTCCTCGGTCAAGGAGGACACAACTGATGCTTTGAGCAAGTGAGTCTAAATGTAAGTGTTTACTGTAATCCAGTGCAGAGCAAAGACCAAATCCTTTCCATCTAGTTACCATCGACTTGAGCAGCTCTTTGCGTTCTTTGCCCTTGAGATGATGTCAGTGTCTTTTACTGCTTTCCTAGACACAGACTCAAGAAATGCCAGATATCCAGCAAAGTGTGTTGATTTTCCTACTCAAACACACCTGATTTAGCATAATCATAATCAAGCTGTTCTAGTCGCCCTTTGTCACTTCTGGGCCATAGTTTACCACCCAGGTTCCAGGTGTTTCCTAGAACTACATATCTAAACCAATAACCATAAGTACGTATAATCCTCTGCAGGCTAATTCATTTGTTTGTCTCATTAGCATCACTATAAATGAACTAAATATACTGGTCTTACTAGTCTAACCCCTCGTCTAATGCTCCCAGGGTGGTGGAAGGTTGCAGCCTCCTACATAAAGCGTCTGCAGCAATCGGTTAAGAAGGAGAACCAGTTGCCTAGAAATAGCATTCATTTCCTTAAGTACTGGAGTGAAGATTACCATCGGCAGCCAGGCTATTGTAGCCATCCAGGACACCTGCCTCTAGAATTCCACAAACAAGAAAGCGAGGCAACCCCCAGTTCTGCAGTTGGCTCCCTTAAGCGGCCATTCTGCTGCTTCACTGGAACCTTTACCAGCAATTATGAATAGTGATGTCCTATTTAAATAGCCAACTTTAGCAATGCACAGTATCCGTCACAAAAACAACAGTTGGTTTGTCTTTTTCATAGTTATTGATTCTGTCTGATTGTCGGATGTCGGTTGTTGAGCTCAGCTGGCAGCTGACAGAATCTGAAAGGATTCTGTTCAGAGCTGAGCTCCCTGTGAGAGGATCTATTGTGAGTTTGAAATGGCTTACAATAGCATAGTCCTACTCTCCTGTGTGAGTGTATGTCATGGCACAGCAGTCCATACTAAAGAAAAATGCTGCCATCAGCTCCTAAAGATGTGCTCTGAAATGCCATAAAACATCTCGCCATTGTCACAAAATCCAGACCTCTAGAAACATAATGGAACACTGCAGAATCTCACAGAAATTTAGTCCACTGCACTGCCGAAATACCTGAGATGGGCATCTAGCCCTGCTGTTTACAATATTCCTGTAAATGTGCCTCCCAGAGCTGTTGATCCTCTGAATTTGCAGATTGTGTGCCCTTGTCAACACTGTTTGAGGGCTGTTTCTATATTTAAATAACTATATTTTAATATAATTTATATAGTTGGATGCAAATGTTCGGGCACGTTAGTTGAAAATAGCCCAGAGAACACACTGCAGAAAAAAATTCTACATATTCACTGAGTTTAGCCTAATTAAACTCCTTGATTAATAAATAAATAAAGAATAATATTAAATTAGCAATAATCTTTGCAAAGGTCATTACTTTTTTACTTTTTCAAAGTTTTATATTCTCTATTGTTAAATCTGGCAAAAAATAAACACTAATGCATTACAATATGTAGAAGTGTGTCCTTGACTGCATTCCAGCAAGGCAGAGCTACATCCGAGGTATTTGTAAGTGGCCATTGGGTGTATGTAATAACATCCAGCAGTGTGTTAGAAACCAATATGCTCAACAGTTATCGGTTATACATTTTCCTTTTTGTCAGTAACATTGGAGTGATGGCAGTGCATACCATAGCAATCTCACACATCTCAAGCAACTGTCTTTTCACAACCAAATCAGCATAATTTACTTAGTGTTGACTTTTATTCAATCACCAAGGGATGGTTTAGCAGGCAAGTGCACTGACCAGAGTAATGCTTTATTACTGTGTGTGCATTTCAGTTGTGACAGATACGTGTCCCATAGAAATTGTGTACGATTGTTTATGTAAGGCTTTGTGACAGTCTCTGCTGGTGGTGCATATTTATTTGTGCTGTGTTGTACAGCGTGGGTATGTCTGTGTGCATGCACAAGGCCAGTGCCTTGCTGTCTCTGGCATGAGCTGCAGCTGTTTGTCAGGAACAGTTCTGTTTTTTAAGAGTCAGGAAGGTGTTGAAGTGGACAATCAAATGGAAGGTGATAAGCCTGATAAGTGCAGGCTTATTATTTAGTTATGAATATTTTCTGAAGAAACACATGAATGACATGAGTAGCTTAGGGTATGTCCAGTCGTGTCATAGATTATAGAAGAAAACTCTCTGTTTTCAAATAAAAGTGTTTATTTCATGCAACCATGCAAGTGATCAAAGCTAAACAACATCTTAAATATTGAGTTTAACTGCAGATAGAATGAATGAACTGAGCTAAAGTAATTTTAAGTATGAATACAACAGTGCAAATTACATTTGGCTTTAAATTAACTGATTTCTTTTGTTGTGTTCCTCTAGCTGGTTCATTTTATTGGAGGGTGTACAATCTTTATTTTAACTGAGAATATTAAAAAATCAGATCTCCAGAAAAGAGCAAGAAATGCTTCAAGACCTTATTCCACTGACACCTTTTCCACTGTTTTCAAATAAGTCTCTTATCATCAGTGTATGTATGTTGAACATATGTTGTTATTCTCTATAGGGTTGCTAAAAACCTGAAGGTATGCACTAATGGTTCATGCATTTAACTATGCAATAGTTAATCTTAATTTCTTTGTTGTGTTTAAAATATATACATTCATTTAGTGTCTTCTAACTCCTTAAACAAGATTCTGTGGGATTAAGCATATATTCCTCACCGACTTGGCAGCTTGTATATTCATTTTATAATGTTATTTATAGTGTTATAGTGAATTATTGATTATAGTTGCTGAATAATTCATCTACAAATTAATAACTGAACGCTTAGGCCCATCTTAAGATGACATTAGCAGTCTGTGAGTCCTTCTAGGAATATATGCATTACACTTTTAAGACTTAAACCTGAATTAAATTGCTATTGACGGGGACACTAAAATTTGAAAGTGACTTAACCAGTTAACTTTAATCAAATCAGTTAACTCAGTTTCTTTAGCTAATAACTGGTTAAAATACTCTTTTCATATCACACATCCTGAAAAACTCTCTCTCTGTTTTTTATGCTGCTACAAACTGCACAGTCGTATTTATTGCTATTTTAAATTGCCGTTTTAATTTATTTATTTATGCCCTGCATTCTCTTGCACATTTGCACTCTTGCACATCTCTGCTGCTAAACTACAGTACTGGTCAAAAACTGTACTTATCCTCAATGTAGCCATTGTCGTTTGCACTACACATTGTCTTGTCCTGTCTTGTTTAGGGGTATTGTTGCTCTTGTTCTGTCCTGTCTTGCACTTGTGTTCTGTTCTGTTCTGTTCTGCTCTTGTGTTGCACCATGGTCCTGGAGGAACGTTGTTCAAATCTGTGCAATTACCTGGTGCTACTTTGTTGTGCAAATTCTTATCTGGTTATCTGTATACACATATTTGTATGTGTATTATTATCTTACTGTTATGTGCGCTAGTCTACCATGTGCAATATCAAGCAACATTCTTATCTGGTGCTAAAATGAACAGTCTCTAATTTATGAGGCAGTTTCATTTTTCAGACACAGAATATCAAACAAACATCAATAAAAAATATTTTACATAAAAGATTTGCATTTCACTGAACGAAATAAGTGTTTGATACCCAAGCAAAACATGACTTAGTACTGGGTGGAGAAATCCTTGTTGTCAAGCACAGCAGTGAAGTTTTTTGAAAGTCTCTAAATCCTTTAGGTTTCTTGGCTGCTGCTTAGCAACTGAAAGTTTCAGCTCCTCCACGTATTTTCTATAGGACTGAGGTCTGGAGATTGATTGGCCGCTCCATGATTTCTTTAGCTACTCCTTTGCTACCTTGGCAGTATGTTTTGGGTCATTGTCATGCTGGAAGACCCATCAACAAATCATCTTCAGTTGGGTCACACTCTCTTCCTTCTAACACGGCCGGGTGAGTTGATGCCAAAGAGCTCAATTTTGATCTCATCTGACCACAGCACTTTTCCCAATCCTTCTCTGAATCATTTAGATGTTCACTGGCAAACCTCCCCCTGCTGCACATGGGGGACCTTGCTGGCACTGCTAGATTTGAATCCATTATGATGTAGTGTCCCAACTGCCTTCAGATCATTAATAAGTTCTTCCTGTATAGTTCTGGGCTGATGCCTCACTGTTCCCATGAGGAAAGATACTGCATGGAGCTCTATACTGAGAGCAATTGAGGGCCATTTTATATTTCTTCTATTTCCAAATAATGTCACCAACAGTTGTCACCTTCTCATCAAGCTTCTTTCTGATGGTCATGTAACCCAAGCCAGCCTTGTGAAAGTCTACAGTGTTGTCCCTGATATCCTTTGACAGCTGTTTGGTCTTGCCCATGGTGATGGAGAGGTTAGAATGGAAGAAACTGATTCTGTTGACAGGTGTGCTTTATACATATAACAAGTTTAGATGAGGAGTGCCTGTAATTGATTCAGAACTCTGGCTGGGTTGTAGGGGATCAAATATTATTTCCTTAATGATATTATGTCTTACAAAATAGAGGATCAAATAATGTTTTCCCTCCCTGTATGTGCCATAGTCTTATCATGTGCAATATTAGAGATGCTCCGATCAGCATCTTTGGGGCCGATCACCGATTACTGATCACCAAGATCATGATCTGCCGATTGCCGATCACTGCTGATCACAGAATGGCAGGGGAATGGGAATCTTTTATCTATAATCTAGCAGAGTTTGCACCATTTGTAGAAATGAAACT
>JBBPDE010000006.1:17716967-17727227 GCA_037974605.1 Nannopetersius ansorgii
ATACCTCAATATGTTTGCGCAGGTTGGAGGGCGAGTTTTTCAGGCTGTTTTATAGTTTGTTTTAGGCAGACACAGCACACACTTAAAACGAAATCCATCTTTAATCTTTTCGGAAAATATAAACATTTTGCAAATGGCACCGAAAAATCTCAGTCTCTGTCCATCCTCTGGCGTTGCAGAAATGCAATACTGGCATTGAACTTAATTTGATGGTTACAGGCTACATCAGACGTGACGTAACTCTAGTGATTACTGATAGGCTGTCAGCCGGGAAAAAAACAATCATGTTTTAGAAAAGGAGGAAAAAACATCCACTTTTAGAATTAAAAGTAACGAGTAACGAGACACTTGATAGAAATGTAGTGAAGTAAAAGTCATAAGTTTCCAAAAAAAATACTACAGATACTCTGAAGTACAGATACTCAAAAACTCTACTTAAGTACAGTACTCAAGTAAATCTACTTCATTACTGTCCACCTCTGCTTATTTGTATGTTGTACATAATAAAAAGGAAACAGACTAGTAGATTATTTGTTGTGGCCTATTGTAATCTGTTTTACTCAAGATGCTAAAACTTAATTTATGGTGGATTGTGAGCCGGTATGAAAACAAGAATGCAGGCTGATAAGAAACCAGTGAGAACCTTAATTCTATTCCATTTTCACTTCATTATTGCATCATGTCTACCTTAAATGAATATGCTTTTGTTCATGAATCCATGTTCCAGTGCATTTGGACATAGACTCTTTCTTACTTTGTTTCATCAGAAGTTATGATCAGCTGAGCTTTGTGAGCAGGAGAAGATCAAACATTTTGGTTCAGCTGAATTCAAACCAGGTGAAGCCTCTGAAGTGCTGCCTGAGGAGAATTAAAACCTACTTACAGATGTTAAAATACTAGAGAAACTCGACATGGGCTGTGCTATAGATACTGTACATAGTTGTTCCTAGGATGTAGAGAAATCGGGGCAAACACATTCAGAGCAGCAGCTCTTTCATTCCGATTGGATATTTAACATTATTTGAAGTGGTAAAAATGTCAGTGCTGCATTATGTCAGTGTTTTGTTGGGTGATTTTGGCATTTTGTCTGCTGTTCAGCACTGACAGCTTCCATTTGCGGTTCACAGACTGGCATATTTACTGTAAAGGGTTAGTTTCCTTATAATTAACGAGGGCCCTTTTCCCCCCCCTGCGGCTTAGCCTGAGGAAACAGTGCATTAGCACAGACTCAAATAAAGAGAGAACGAAAGAGGGTGTGCAAGAGGGAGGGCTCAACCAAGCGAGAGAGAAATAGTGGAAAATGTGGGGAAATGAGAGCGAGCGAAAGAGAGAGAGAGAGAGAGCGCAAATGACAGGAAGAGCTGGCATGTGTGGAGAATTGTTCAATTGAGGGAGAGAGAGAAATGGCTCGAATGAAAGTGGGAAAGAAGGAAAGGGAAAGAGGGAGATACGGAGAAGTGGAGAGCTCTGAAAAGAAAAGAGCAAGCATGACACAGAAAGAGAAAAAGACAGAGGGAGAACTGATGAAGAGAGAGAAAAGGAGTTGTGGGTCGGATGTGGTTTATTTGGGCTGCAGTAATGAGAGTGGTGCTTGGCCCCCGGTGGGATTTGTCTAAAGATCAGTGAAGCACAGACCCTTTGCATCCCCCATCGATCCAGCCCCTGCTGAAATAAAGTAGCCTACGCTGAAGGAATGCGCCACCCGGGTGCTGCCTCCTCTCAACTATGCTGGCCACGCATCCCCCTGAGTTAGGCACTCTTTGAAATGCGAGACCTTGTTCAAAAGGCCCTCACGGTAATGCAGAGACAGACACGCATCTGCCTGAGATGCCTTCCACCAGCCCAGGGACCATAAGAACAGTGAAGTGTGTGCCGTGTTAGAAGAGTTATTGGGCCACATTCAGTATTCAGAATGCACTGCTGACCCGTGGTGGTGTTACTCATCAGGTTACAGGCACCACCTGCTCCTCTCAGAAAAACAACCCCCCGCCAACCCCCCCCAACACACGCACACTATTTTAATGGATTTCAGTAGTCAGTACTAATGAGGGACCTGATTGTTCGCTGTTGTACTGTCAGTAAGGCACTTTGGAGACCCTGAAGTATTTGTTTGGACTGCCATCTGGGCACTCCCATGTCCCTGAGTGTTTCCCTTCTCTGGAGCCATAGAGAGTTTGGGGGAGAATAGTCCATGTTGATGTTACTCCATTTTAATAATTCAGAAGAGTGGATAATTGAAACTGGCTAGAATCAAAGGTCAATTTCAGATCTCTGTGCACTCCTATGATAATGTAAATGGTGCTGAAATTGTAGGACTCAATGACCAACAAAAAATAGAACGTTCTATAATAGAAATGTGCTAGGAAAATGAAATGTGCAAGTGCAATGAACTTTTTTTATAGAATCTTCAGGTAATGTATATCTTCAGTAGGCATGAAAGGTACTCACATGGTACATGATTCACACGTCAGGGCCAAGAACACTGCATGAAAGGGAATATCCTTACTATTCCTAAAGAATAAAGAATAAAGAATAAAAAATGCTGTATTGTTTTACTTCTAATAGCATTTGGTAATACAGCAACCTGTTTCCTTTTGTTTTGTTTAGTTGCTAATCATTAGTTAATGTTGGCTGTGAGAGTCTTATAGAATATGGACTGAAGTTCCTTTACTGGGCCCAACTTTTTGTCCAAAGAAGAAGGCTAAGATGACCACAAGTGGGTATTGTTGTTGAAACCTCCAAAATATTAAGAGAGGATGCCAGCCTGTATTGTGCCAGCAGGTCCTGGATCACAACTGACAAACCGGCTCTATGCCAAGTGCAAGCGAATCAAGACAGCTGTATGGGGGATTTTCTGCCCCAGAACTGCCAGATGAACTGATATACTGGAGTTTGATTGAGACAGAAGACTGAGGGGAAACCAGAAAGTAAATAACAAACTTCTGTGAAATTTAGTTTAAGTTTATTTTGTCTGTAATGCGTATCTGAAACTAGTCAATGGAGATTTGGGTTGAGGGTGTTGGGACATAAAGGGTCTACCATCTTTTTTGTAGACCCAAGGGGACTTACTTACTATTAGATAGGGGGGAGGGGTTAATGTTTTGTCTGATCAGCACATTTATGGGTAGGTGCAAATCTGGCTTGTGGAAGATAATACAATATCCTGTGACCATTCTGATATGTGAAAACACCACAGCGCACACGGTGTGAACAGCACAAAATTCTTTCTCTGCATTTAACCCATTCACCTAGTGAAGCAGCTGGCAGCCAGGAACACAGTGCCTGGGGAGGAGTGTGTGGGGACGGCACCTTGCTCAGGGTACCTCAGAGGTGCTCAGCAGTCCTGGGGTGCTGCATCCGTTCTACTCTTTCACACTGCCTAGTTCACCAATCTCTGTGGAAGGAGATGACACTGTACCTCCCCTTAGCTCTAGGTGTTGTTTTATATTTCATGATGTGCTAGACTCCAGTTACATCTACCTCAATCTTCTTGTTTGGGTTCTCACTCTCTCTTTGTATTGTATTCTCCCTATCAAGCTTCACCTAAGGCTGCCAGGATACTCTGAGAGGAACCTGCACAAGACACGCACACACACACACACTCAGAAAGACACGCACATACAGGTTATTTATTTTATTCCTCTATTTCTTCATGCTTTCATGGTGACTGATGGAGCTGACAACTTGTTTGGAAAGTGCAGTATGTGCGATGTTTAATAGCCCCTCAGATTTAATGATGTTGAACACGTATTATAGCCATGGCTCTCCAAAGCTCCAGCTTGTTTCATTCCTATCTGCCTGATGACTGCCTCTCCCCAGTCGGCCTGAATAAGAACGCGCCTTATTGCTCTCCAGATATGATTCCTGTGTGACAGTATCAACTATCAGATCAAAGAGGTGCCTGTGAACGCAAGAAACCTTGACTAAAGCAATATACTGAAATGAGAAATCTTCATCTGGCAGTAGAACCCCTATTCTCCTGTATGGTAATGGCATTGTTTGGAAATATGCAGGCATTATTTTGCGTTTCCCTTCATTTAAAATGTGTCAGCAGGAGAAATGGCACTATTCTGACGCCAGTTATTGCACCATGTTTCTTTGTGTCCTTTAGACTTAATACTCAGCTTTAAATAGAGATAGACGCAAGGCGAGAGTGGGAGACTGTAACACTGTGTACTGTTTTGACTTTCTCTGTGACTAGTTGCTAAGCAAACAGCCACATAACTTCAGCATTCAGCGCTTGAGTAATGGAGGCCAAGGAAAATACGCCATTATTTATCTGGCCACTGAGTTTGGACCAGGTCAGGGTCATTAGAAGTATGCAGTAGGTCTTTTGGGCTGTTGTTTATAGAAGTGCTCTTGTAGGTGATATTGTGGAGTGTTGTGTGTTGTATACGCAAATAAATGTTATGCATGGAAAGCTCTGCATGCTGTTAATGGTTAGAACTGTTTCAAAAAGGCAGACACAAGCATCTCTTTCTGGAAGTTTATACCCTTGTATTTTCATTAAAATGAGTAAATGTAACATAGTTGCAAAGAGGCCTGCAGAATTAATGGTGTTTTACTATTGTATTTGACTTTATTATAAAATTATATAATGTTTATAATAATGAGTGAAAAATTATTGATATAAAGTTACATTATGAAGGGCTAATGAGTGCACATTAGCACTTTTGAGATTCACTGTTAATGGCTACACTAATGCTCTTGTCAGGGTGTAGTACTATAGTAATTGTCTATATATATATATATATATATATATATAACTTTTTTTTCTATTCAAGATTCTTTATATAAGTACAACACACTGTGAAAAGTATCTTGTCTATTGTCGTATTGTTTTAAGTTCTTTCGTATCCCAAATTTAATCACTGGTGATGCCATAGCCATCCATGGTTTGAACGCCAAGAAAGCATAACATAAAGTGGGTAGGGTCCCGAGAACAGATTTGGCACTTAATTGTGGCAAGATCTGGTATAATTAATAATGGGAAATAATATACAACACCAATAGAGAAAATTTGATATTTAATGATTTAGGTGAGGGTCTATAAGGTGGTATTTGGATAAATTATTCATATTTAGCCCTGGCTGGCTTTCCACTGCCAGTTTCCATACAGAGGCATTTGGCCTCTGTGGCCTCCTGATCAAACAAGTACCAACCCTGCATCTGTTCAGCTTCTTTAATTATTCAGCAGACCTTTCTCCTCTCCAATATATGGAGCTTATTAGAGGGGTTTCAGAACCTCCTCATAATAGCAACTCCCGGTGGTTCCTGCTGTACTTTTGTATTCTGTTGAACTTTTTCTCATTTAGTTTAAGATTTTAGAGAGCATCATGGAGGCAGTGCATCCATATTAGATAGCTACTCCCTAGCGACACACACTTGATATCGATAGAAATTATTGCACTCCTTTCCAAACACCTGGTAAACTTACTGGCCAACTGACTGTCCTGAGAAGTGTATAAATTATAAGTGGGGAATTAAATATTTTTCCTATCTGCTATCTGGAAGTTATCCTGTTTTGTGCAGCTCACGAGGGTTAATATAAGATTTTGGTAATGAGTGATCTGACAGTATGTTTAGATACGTGAATGTGTTTAATTTGCACTTCAATCAGGACTTAAATCACAATCAGAATCAGAAAAGCTTGATTCAAAATGAAATTACTTAAATCAAGCAGTAGGCACCCACCAATGGGGCACCATGCACCTTGCTCAAAGGCACCTCAGTGTTGCCACTAGCAGTGCAGGGATTCAAACCCTCTACCTTGTGATCGCAGGGGTAGCTCAGTATCCACAAAGCCATCAGCTGTCTAAATTATGTAAAATATGTGTGTTAACTAAAGATTACAGAAGAATAAAGTCGTCTTTATTGACCTATAAGAAAATGGATACTTCATAAAAAAAGGGATATTTTATGTAAAAGCATAATGTCCCAGGTCCTCCATAAGATGTGTGTGTCCACATACTCCATGGGGTAGGATGTGGTGCAGGCCATATGACCGTGTTTGGGCACAGCACTCTTAGTGGTCATGAGATGGCTAATGCGTATTCTCTTCAGCACTCTATTGGCAGTTGAGTGAGCTCACCGGATGTGTCTGTGGATGATGAGTATGTAGTGTGAGATGAATCAGTGAGTGCCTTGTGGGGGTAATTGCAGGTCACCAGTTTTCCAGTTTTACACTGCCAATGTTCATGGATGACCACTGCACTGAGTGTATGGCACCTGTTGCATCAGGTCTTCTGTTTACTAGAATGCTGCCAAGCAGTGTGTGTGTGTGTGTGTGTGTGCGCATCATTATGGTTGCCCAGAATAAAAGAGATCTGGTTCTATTGAATTTGTGACAAACCTTTTATGACAAACTAAAGATTAACTCTCTCTGCAAGTTCAGCCGCATTAACGTGTTACACAATATTGTAGATACTCGACAGATGTTTGAACAAACTATCTGGCAAAACTAAAATGTTTGTTCTCTTATGATGAGTATGTTAAATATTTTCTTTGGTAAGATCAAGGTATGATGAGTAGATATTTGGTAAATTGTGAGTAAGTGAAATGTTTAGTCTCTAAAAAGTACATCCATAAGCAATCAAAATACGATGTTACCATCAGAGCAGATCTACTGGGCTCGCATCTAACTGACTATGAGGAGGCAATATCCATCGTGAACTGTATTCATATGAGCGGCACTATGAATATGGGGGGGTTGCCAATGCCACCCTTGACGATGCCACCCTAGATGCACATCTTTAGGAAGAAAAATGCCCCTTACACTACAATTTTTTGCCTAATGTAGAAAATCCCCTAACACTGCGGTTCTTTCAAATGATTACTTCATCCTTTCATAGAGCGATAACACTTGGAAAAACCCTTGCGACCCCTGTTGGATTCTATGGTACCATGTCAGACTTTGGTGCTGGCATTTGTTCTATACATGTAACACGCCTCTGTGAACTTAGTGTTTGTGCGCATAGGCTGGTGTCAGATGGCTCTGGCTCATCTGGCTAATTGCCCCTGCACACACAGAAAAACTCTGCCCTGCATCTCACCATCTCTGTCATGGAGGCAGCCAGCAGGAAAAACAGTGATCTGACGATGCACAGGGTTCAAGAGGACCTCTTTAAAGACCTTAACACTTTGGGAACTCTATCTTTCCCCTGGCTGAATGTTGCTGGAAGAAGAGATGGGAGGGCACAGTTTGGGTGAGTGTCCTCCAGTGCGGCCATGCTGAGCTGGGGTCAGTGTGTAACTCCAGCTCTAGGGCTGAAACTCACTACCAGGCCATGCTCTCCCCTCTGGACACACCACTGCATGGCTATGGTTTCTCCTAATTGCTTTCCCTCACTGCTCCCTGTCTCACCGTTTCACCTGGCTGGATCTCCCCATTCATTTTTAATCCCTGGCTCTAATCTAATTTGCCTGGGTAGCTGAAGGGTATAATTAGTTTTGAGGAATCAGAAAAAGCCACTGAGGTACTTCATGTTCAACATTTGCTCTAGCTCTACAGGAGCAACTAACTCAAGCGAGTTAATGCTGTTGTTGAGAAGGAACCCTAAGAAGGTGGAAGAAAAGCCATATTGTTTGCTCTCTGTGGTTGAAGACTGAGCAGTTACATTACAAATGAAGAACAGCAACATGCTACCCTGTGTTTATATAGAGGAGGATACATTAATGCCTTCCATTAAGCAAATTCTCTTTGACACAATAGGAGATCTCTGACCAGATTACTTGTGAACCCATAATTCCCCCAAGATAAAAGTCTTTTGGAGGATCATGGGAAATGAAAGAAGGTCTGATGAGAACAAATGATGACTCTATCAGGGCTCCATTAGTTAGCTGGTCTTGGTGGCAAATATCTGCACCGGGAAATGTGTTGTGGCTAGCAGTTCTTGCAAACTACTTGGCTAAGAGTTATCCATTCTTAACAATAAAGGGTACTTAGTGTCATAGAAGAACCAATTGCCAATTACCCAAATATGTTGTGAATATGAAGAACCTTTTTAGAGTTTGAAACATTTCCCTATATTGTAAATATTTTAGAAATAATCATTACACTGAAGCATTGCTCAATGAATCCTTTATGTGTCGTTTTATTAAGAGTGATCCATACTGCAGGATACATTTAAATACATGAGGCTGGCACCCTTCTCTTTCATCGTTCCGTCACCATTTTAACCTCTTAACCTGTCATCCATTTAGTAGGCAGCCTAGCTGAAGGGCAGGTAGCCCCATCGTGTCGTCATTGAGTCTGTCACCTCCCAAGCCAAAACCCTTTCATCAGTGTTACCATGATGAATAGCTGGAAATGTATACTCTGTTAGCAAGCTTGTTTGCCTGTGCGGTATTCCCTGTGGGTGATGTAGTACAGGGAACCAGCCAGAGTCCTAGAGGACAGAGCCTGGAGCCTGCCTGTGCAAAACATCAGCTTCAACATAAACAGTCCACAAAGCTCCACTGAATCTCCTTCCACCATCATTATGCAGGCAAAACTGTTTAATCAGCCTGTTTTCATTGGAAAAGAGAACCCAGGCAAGAGCATGGTGGGTTAAATAGTAGGGAGTGTAAACATGAACATAGTGGGTTAAATTATAGGGTAAACACAACGTCAGCTTCAACTATAGAGGGTCTGTTAAATGTTTGTTTTGCTTGTACAACTGTTTGAGCAGCTGATTCATTTCATGTAAGTATTGTACATTTGTCTAATATTTTTCTAGTGTTGTGCAGCCACCCTTTTGACTGTTTACCAGGATTTATGTTTGAGACTGGCACATATTCTAGTCTAACAATTTGGCAAGGGCAGTAGTTTTTTAAGTTTTATGTTAAATAAACATTAATATGTTGACGCATGATGTTCATCTAAAACATATATTGTTAAATTCTTACATTCTTACATGCCAAAAATGGCATGTGAAAAATTAATATGAAGTTTTACTGAAGTCTAATCAATTATATACTGAGAACAGCTGATACAACAGTCCTCCAGTCTGGTGACTAGTTAAATACAGGTCATGGCATAAACCAGAGAGCTTAATGAGGGCCTCTGGCTGCACATTTTACATTCCCTCATGAGAAAAAAGTGACTATAGTAAGATTCTGAAGGGAATCACAAAACTTGGTCTTGGGCAGCATTGGGCCTTCCAATAAGACAACGGTCCAAAATATACAGATAATAGTGTCAAGATAAAGAGTACTGATATTTTGTGGTTGGCCAGCTAGAGTCCAGACCTGAACACCTTTGAGAAAATGTAGAGGGAACTGAAGGCCAGAGAGATGGCAAGGAAGCTTTCCAACCTCAAAGCCCTGGAGATCATTGCAGGAGGAGTGATCCACAATCCCTGTGGAAGCCTGCAGAAAGCTTGTAGACTCTACAAGAACCATTTGTCACTGATCATGGAAAAAGTGTAAAGATAATTTTGGATATGTCATTTTTTGTAAAAAAATAAATGTTTATATTGTTAAAATGTTTTTAAAAAAGTTTAAATTAAAATCTGGTATGAGTATGAATCATTTTAGGTCTAACTATATCTGTATATGTATAGATTAGGAACCGGTTTAGGAAGCAGAAAAAAACAACAACAAAAATAAAAACAATTGGGTCCTAGGTACAGGGTATTTTCTTACTGGTGGAACACTAACACACACTCTCATCTTAGAGTCTTTTAATGTAAGTGACAAAAATGTTTGTTTTTCAGTTGCCCATTGCTTATCATGAAATGTTCACTTAATGTAAAAGAGAGTTCACTTGAAAAAGAAAGATTTTTTATGGCAGTACCAGTGCAGATTTCTTTTGAACTTTCTAACATAAGAACTTCTGTTACTTCAGACAAAGCATGTGGTTCTGGATAAGAGTGTCTGTCAGATGCCATAACTGTAAATGTCAGTGCATGAACACGTTTGTTTTGTACAATGCCATTCATATTGGATTAATGATATTCTACAGAACTTCTTTCCAAGAAGGCATTTGAGTATGAAGAATATTATTCAGTGTCTGAAGAACGTAACAATTCTTGAAAAATGAACATTGATCTTTTATGTTGAGCTAATAATTCCTGTCAGTAAGAGTGTAGCTGAACACTGTTATTCTTTCTCATAATACTTACTGCATTAGGGCCGTGGTTATATTGTTTGTACTTCCCATGCCTCCTTGCTGCAATATTGCTTTTTTAAATACCTCATTGCAGATTGTCACGGCTGGCACGCTAGCGCCGTGCCAGGTTTGCGTTGTTTTGGGTTTCTGTTCTTGTTTATTCTTTCTGT
>JBBPDE010000006.1:17753159-17769650 GCA_037974605.1 Nannopetersius ansorgii
AGAGAGGGAGAGAGAGAGAGAGAGAGAGAGAGAGAGAGAGAGAGAGAGAGAGAGAGAGAGAGAGAGAGAGAGAATGAAGAGAATGAGAAAAGCAAAATGAGAGTGAAAGAGAAAAAGTAGAGGGGAGAGAGGGGGGTTGACTGAGAAAATCTCATTATTTACACCCATTTAAAATGTAATTGGGACGTTGTGGGGAAATATTGCTCTTCTTCCTCCTCCTCCAGCAGAGCTAATTGTGGCGTCCTGCACGTTGTTGTGCTGTTCAAAGAGGTCCACTTGTTCCACATCTGCCTGTAGAGTAGGTTTGATCTCTGAGTGATGGCTTTTAGGGAATGAACACTGCTCTGGCTGCTAATTACACCGCTTCAGTGTTTCCCTGTTTGTGTCTGTTGCCACAGTTGTGAAAAGCATGTTGTGTTTGTCTTAAATTTGCAAGAGGGCAGCCAATGTTGCTTGTTATCAAACGACAAACACAATAAATTTTGGTTGAATTGTTTTCTAAAGTGATTTCAGATTGAATAGGTTTAGACATTATGGCCAGATGTTAGTATGGAAGAAGGCGATGCACAAAATGTGCCTTTACGCCACTGCAGTGTGTGCTGACAATGTATCCAAAATTAACAGACATTTTATCAAAGCTAGCTAGTCAAGCAAACAGTTCACAGGCCTGCATACTAATTGTGTTTTGCATGGGAGGAGAGGGGTTTAAAGGCAGAAATACACAAGATTGGGACAAAAGAGATGTTTGATGACAAAGACATCGAGGCATTTATAAATTAAGTTATTTCTTATCAGAAGTCTCTCTGGGAGCATAATTCAGATTTAAAATAGAATTTTGCAAACAGTACTAAGGAAAGTCAATGCAATATAAATGACTAGGCAAGCACTGTGTTTTATTAGAAAATCTTGGGTTTATTTATTATATTGTTTCTGTGTACAATTTCTGTTCATTTTAAGTTTTAAGCATTAATCGTGTAAGTTCATAGTTACAAGCTTCAAAGTACTAGGCTTTTATTGTGGGAAACAAGTACCCAGACACTCCGACTGCTTACACTGAAATTCCTAAGAGATACTAGATATCAAGTTGTGCTTTAAGTATATTTTCCTCATAGTCAATTTTTTATATTTTTGCATTTTTTTAACTGACCTGACCATTTCCATTTCCCATTTCTATGCCATGTAGAATTAAACAGGTTTAGGTATTAAGTCTTTAAAACTCATGTAAGTAAATAATATCTGTTCTAATCATTTCCGTGTATTGTTCCTAAAAAGCAGTCCAAGAGCAACTCTTATAACTTTATTGTGAAAGGGTCAGGCAAAGCTGTTATAGATGTAGTAAATGTATTTATTTTACTTCACTAGAACATTTTTGATAGTTTAACTACATCAAACTAATTTAAAAAAAGGTATGAACCTTTGACCCTAAACAGGTATGATAAACTATATATTTCACATGCCCTTTAACCTCTTATCACATTTTCTGGTCTAACACAAAATACATAGATATTGAAAACAACATTTTATACAAGATGAATACCATTACACCTCTAATGTTCACAGTAAAGTGATGCACTAGAAATACTATAGGGTGGTATCCCACCTACCCAGAGAGAGCGAAGCCAATTGTGCTCACAGCTCTTGGACACGGATGAGTGAAGCACCAGCGGGGATTGAACTTGTGATTTCCCAATGATAGGGCCAACACTTAGACAGTTGCTCCATGCGGGAGCCTCAGAGATTGCTTTAATCTAAGCTAGGAAGGGGAAGACCCCACAGAGACGGTCCAGACAGCTCTACGATGGCTTGTGCACCCTGCACATTTATTTAGTCCTAGTTATCTGGGCTTGCAAGGGGGATTTAGACAAGACCAGAGTGGATTTTCTCTGCTCTGCCTCCTCTGAGTATGTGTCTCATTTACTGGAGCTTCTTTATTTCTTCCCTTCTTTTCACATTGCTCTAATGCTTAACAGGAATTGCCTCTGCAACCCCCATCATCATTATCATGCTCATTCATTTATTCCACAGGCACCAGCTCACTTTATCTTGAATGGTGCGTCAGTTACCTTTGGTTTGCCAAAACAGCATGGCTCCATTGACAAATCTGTGTTTAGAGCAGAATGCTGAAATGGAATAGTTAATGAAGACATGTTACTTAGGAGGAACCGTAGAACAGTGTGCAGCCAATTACTTGTTAAAATGGACAGAAAGCATAATAAAGCAGGGAAGTATCTAGACAAATTATAGACATTTTTGTGGTGAAAAGGTGAACTGAATGGCCAGGGATAAATTAAGATTATCTCTGTAAAATAATATTATGGAAGCAAGTCTTCAGGGTTACAGGGTTTCTTTAATTAAAATGTACAGAGTCTAAAATGGTTGAGGTGGTTCCCCCTTGGCACTGCAATAACATTGATGGTTAATTTCATTAAATTGTTCTTTTGGCTCTGATTTAATTGCACAGCTTTAGAAGAAGTTGCTTATGAACAAAATGACCATAGGAAAACTTGGATTTGAATACTTTCATCTTTCTGTTTCATTTAATTATAATACTTATATTAATTATAATGCTTTTTGAAAAGACAGTTTGGGGTGACATGTAATGGTTTTGAGTAGGCAGGAATCTACTAAAGCTAAATGGACAGCTATCCATCCTGTGTCTGAACATGGTAAAATGAGGGTGGAGAACCAGCAGGAAACGGACCTTCCTCCTATGGTTCTGTCTAATCTAATTGTTGTAACTGGATAATGGACAGAAATGAAGGCCATAGCCTAAATAGCCCATTTAAAAGTCCTTTTAAATCGGACAAGATTTCCTGTCCTCATCTTGAGTGGATAATGTTTGTTGATGGTAGCACTCATGCATTAAAAAGTCATACTCAGTTCATACACTGTAAAGCCACTTGCCAGAGTGGTCCTCTCGACCACTGTTATGGAGTGAAGGATCTTGGCCCCAAGTTCTCTACTCATGACAAAGAGTAACATTAATGGCAACCCTTTAATTTGCAGACTTATAATTCACTTATTAACTTTCCAAAAAAGTATTACTGTCCTTTTATATTTACAGTTTAATTTTCATTCAACATGACAGTGAGGCGTAAAAAGTGCTTTGCTGTCCATTCAGAAGATATGTCTTTATTCTGATTGTCCATGAAAATGCTATTTGGACAAAAGTATTGTGACCATTACACCAACAGGGACTTTAATGACATTGCATTCAAATTAGGGATGCACCAAATATTCGGCCAATGAAAATTTTGAAATATTTTTTTTACGTGACTGAAACAGTGAGGATGCAATCAACAACTGCAGACCAAATTGGATTACTGTAAACATGTCTGCCGTGTTTGCCAGTTTCTAAATATATCTAAAGGGGGTTCTCCACTAACTGGTACCAGCTCGGTTCGGTTCAGTACGGTTCTACTCTGTTCAGTTTGGTTTCCACTACAACTGGTTGCTATAACAACCAAACATTCTGAGAAGCAGCATGAGCAGAGCCCTCTAAGCTGAGGTAAACAACCTGGCTTCATTACAATCGCCAGCATGGATGAAATCAGAGGGGTTTTATTTCTTATCCTTGGTTTGTGGCTGTTTGCCACAAAACGGAGACAATTGGCTTACCAGAAAAGGCTTAAAGAAGCAACGTTAGTGTTAGTTAACGCTAATGTTAATGCTAATGCTAAGGTTCAGTCAACAACACTGACGTAACTATAGCGACCACCAATCAGCAACCTCCAATACCGGATTTTAGTTATGGAAAAGCAAAACAAAGCGAGTAGAGTTGAACCAAACCAAGCTGGTACCAGTCAGTGGAAAACCCCCATTAGAAAGACATGCGGAAAGCGTGAATTGCCAACATTTCTAGAGAGGGCGCATCCACAAAGGCACAGACTATGAAGCACAGATGAGGCGAGAGCCTTCAAGCACACCCACTCCGTCTGTTTTTGAAAATTGCAAGAAAGTTTTCCAGTGATTATGGTTAATATATGAACTATGTCAGTCTTTGTTTTGATACACTTTTGTCATAGGTGTACAGAGAATGTTGTTATATCTTTCAACAATTTTTAAAGCACTTGTTCTGAATGCACTTTGTTCATGCACTTCGTTCAGAATCTCAAAATGCACTTGTTTTATGACAGATACTTCATTGTATAATATTTCAGCTATCTTACTTTTAAGCTATTCATGAGCGGGATCAAGTAAAATATTTTATTTCAAATTTGATTTTATATTGTGCATTGTTTGAATGCTAAATAAATATTTTCATAGTTTTGTAACAGTTTCTTTTAATAATTTAATAATACTAATTTCTTTCGCTGTTTCGGTTTTCGGCCAAGTGTTTCCTCATTTTCGGTTTCGGTACAAAAAAATAATTTGGGTGCCTCTCTAATTCAAATACATTAACTTTAATATGGATTTGTTCCCCCTAATGCAGCTATAATAGCTTCCACTCTTCTTGGAAAACTGTCCACAAGACTTGAGTGTTTCATTGTGAATTTGTGTCTGTTAATTCTGTAAGAGCATTTATGAGGTCAGGCACTGATGCTGGATAAGAAGACCTGGCCCTCAGCCTTCGTTCCACTTCCTGGGATTGAGGTAGCGGCTCTGTGTGGGCCAGTCAAGTTCTTCCACACTGAATTCATCCAGCCATGTTTTTATAGACTTTGCTTCGTGCACTGGGACACAGTCATGCTGGAATAGAAAAGGTTCTCCTGCAAACTGTGTAAACAAAGTCGGAAGCATAGCGTTGTCCGAAATGTCTTGGTATGCTTTATTTTATATATTTAATGGGGAATTCGAAAATTAAGAGGTGTGTCCCAATACTTTTGGCCATGTAGTGCTTAACTGGCATGTGACATAAACTGCCATGACATCAGACGTTGTAGTTTGTGTCATGATGATTACCAGTAGTGGTCTGACAACTCTTGATAGCATATGATATGTGCTGTGACTTATTTATAGCATGGGTACGTCCATGTAAGGATCTTTCAAATAAATTGTTACCAGACATGTCATTAGTGCAACTCTATGGCCTTTTTTAAAAGTGCAAGATTAATGTTCATTTACTCAGATGTGGCATTTTACTCACAGATGGCATTTGAAGACAGCAAGGTGTGTGAAGACAGCAAGGCACAAAATGTACTGGCGTAGGAACATTCTTATTTACCACAGGGAGCAACAGCTGTGATTTACAAAAATGTTAATCATTTATTTTAAATAGAGAAAACCTGGTTAGAACCCAGCATTCCTGAAATGATGTTGGCTTTAGAATGAAACACAACTAGGTAAGGGGGTGATCCATATTTGGCTCTGGAGGAAAATATTAGTGTTGTAAATGTGGTGCAGGCGGCTAGAGGAAGCCAGTGAATATTATGCATCCACACAGTGTGACAGGTGAATACAGACTATAATATTTAAACATGCATAATTAATGATGTACTTAACTACATCATGAATCATATTTTCATTCAAATAGTATTAAGCACAGACAAGTTCTGGTTGGTATCTTAGACTGATTGCAAGGAACAGGCAGCACATTTTTTTTTCAAATTAAAATCATTAAATCTTTTCTTCTTCTATTTTCAGAACTTTGATGTAAATCTCTGTTTGTTTCAGTGATACCCAAATTAAATAAATTAAGCCAAATTACAATGTATCATCTCTGCTGGACAAAAGCAGCAACTTCTGTAGGAAAATCTTAAGACCTGTTGTTCAGTAACTACTATAAATCGATTTGTTTCTACTACAAACTACAAACTAATATGTAAGTTGAGGCTTTAGTATTTAAATTTGGGGTTTTCAAGATGAAGATATCAGTAAGGTCTGTGTAAAAACAGCTGATCTTCAGGTGATCTTTTCCATTCCATTTTCTAATACATTTTAAGCATTTGGTCCTAAATCAGTACTCTTAATCTAAAACATTTGGCAAATATAGGCCAGATTTTCTATGCAGGATAAAGCTGACATCATTTTTTCTTAAACAACCAGTTCCAGCCTCCTGCTCAAAACCAGTGACCTAGCACAACAAAAGGAGAGAAACTCTCCAATTTACCTTCAGGCCTCACAGGTTACAGTGCATGCATGGCCTGACCAGCAGGCCACTGTTCCTAGAAAAAGGAAAACAGAGCACTGTGGTGACTGCCGCTGAGCAAAACAGTATGCTAGGGTTCTGGCTAGATTATTTTTCCTTCAGTGAATTAGCTTAGACCATGTATAAGGGTGTCTGTCACCTGCACCTGCCTGCACCTGCACAGTACAGTACAGCACCACACTAGCCTGTTCACCCATGATTATATCAAAATTAAATCTGTACCCATCCGAGCCCGTTTACATTCCGCCGGTTCCTCGCTCGTACCCGTGGTGTATTACACACAAATTAAACACATTCTATTGAAGTGCACGGCAGGACTGGCTTTCCAGGAGGCTTTGCGTGTGGAGTAAGTGACCTTGGAGTAAGACCTTGGAGGGGGGGTAGATGTTGTTGTTGTATTAGAGATGTAGTATTAGAGATTATTTATGGTGTGTATGTTAGTTGTGTTAAATAGTGAATGTAAGTCCTTCTCTCCGGTCGCCCTTCTCCAGAGTCTTAGCTTTGTTGTACCTTGGCATGCCAGTGGGGGCAGAGTACTGAGGTACAAAGTCAGTTTTGAAGCTGCTAGCTGAGAATAAAATGAGATTTTGCTTGAAGAACTTTTCTCTCTCACGCTCACCACGATACAGTTTGTCCTGTGTTCTTGGATCACAAATCCAGTGGAAGAAAAACTGAAGAGCAGTGAACACACTGTAAAAATGTTTTGTAGAATGTTAAAACCCGGTGCAGGACTCTGATTCCAGCTAATGCGGCAGCAAAGCTTCTTGAGAAACCTAAACCCATGACTGCAGGCTGTCAGTTGCTGTCAATCAAGCAGCCTGTCAAACTTAATATCTGCCAAGAGTATCTTCTGCACTGTCATAGTTCAGTTGCCAATCCTCAAGGATCATATAAATATATATATTTATAAATAAAAAGACCATATAAATAAAATTTCTTTTACGAAAATATCTCAGGAAATACTCTAGCTGGTTGCCCTTTGTTCAAGCTGCTCTCAGGGGCCATGGGGCAGGGTGGGCAAAGATTGCTCCACACTGAAATATTATGGAAGCAATGATCAGGCATTTAATGTTGGACAGAAATGCCTGTCACGTTCTGGCTCCTCCAGAGGCATCGATTGCAAATGACTGTACATACTAATCACCCTTAGGGTTTACGATGCATTGTGGACATAATGAAAACAGACACGAGGTTAGTGAGCATGGCTCTGTTCTCAGCCAGCCGTGGAGTAAACATTCATTAACATGTGTTATCATTGATCAGCGGGAGGTGGACGGAAGCTCTAGGCATCACACACCCAACACAGCTGTGCCTCAGTTCAAACTGTCATCCAAGAGCCTAACCAGATCCTCAGTGCTCCTAATGGACAAGCCAGTAACGCCTCTATTTTTAGCAAGATTTGGCTGTTTTTTCATGCGTTGTGTCCTGCAGTGTTTCCAAGTTTAAAATTCAAAATGTCAGTACTGATGTATTGACTGTCAATACGGTGCAAATGCTCTGTCGCATATTACCAGCTACTGATGTTACATGCAAGGGTATGCATCATTTACTAGAAAGCAGTGGTGACAATGCACACAAGTGGAGGTATTATTTGGAAAATATTGCTTAAAATATAGTTCTACTTAAGTAAAAAGTAAAACTATATTTTTTTTATTATAAGTAGATTTTTGTGGAGGCACACATGAAAAACCAATTTTGGCAAACTTTTCTGTTTATTGATGTTTGAAATTGTGGCTGTACAGCGCTACCTTTTCTGTGTGGGTGCAACTGGCCAAATAAATCAGTCAAATTATGTGCTGTGTTACAATTGCTTTAGTGTAAAGTGCATCGTGATTTTTTTCATTAAACAGGTATGAACATATTAGTGCAGAAAGTAGTGTAGCAAAATGAAATTTATGAGTGAAAAAAAATATCTCAAAAGATGGAAGCATTTAATTAAGGCACCAATAGATCTGCTGTGAAGGTGCATTTTCACAAAGTGCTGTAATTTGTACATGATTTCTGTTTGTCCTTTTTAAAATATAGAAAAAGACAAAATAATGCATAATAATGAAAATAGAATGTAAATGCAGCCCTATGGTGGTACAGTGGGTAGTACTGTTGCCTCACACCTCTAGAGTTTGAATCCGGGTCCTCTGTGTGTGTGTGTGTGTGTGTGTGTGTGTGTGTGTGTGTGTGTGTGTGTGTGTGTGTGTGTGTGTGTGTGTGTGTCGAGTTTGCATGGTTATGTGGGTTTCCTCCAGGGTCTCTGGTTTCTTCCACAGTCCAAAGGCTTTAGGTGAATTGAGAGACTGTAGGTGTAAGTGAATGGTATGCGTGTGTTTGTGCTTACAGAAATAAATCAATGAATGTTAAGAAATGCCATTGTTCCTATGAAGATCCTATGGCATCCATGCATAACCTAAAGATGAGCTAAAAATGAACTATGACAATGATTAAAGCTTAAACTTTAAGGTATTCATGATACCTTTTTAGGGTGCTACAGTGCTAATCACAGTAAATGTACAAATCTATTTTTTATGAAACGGACAATAACTTGCACAATGATAAATTATTATTGGAATATTAGTTTGCCGAACTAGCTGATAAAGTCATAATCAGCATCATTAAAATAACAGCTCCCAGTAACTGTATTTATGTTCCTTCATGGTGCACAGTTGCTCAGATTACTCTTCCACTAGTTTCAGTCTTGATAAAGTTTCACTGTTTGCACAGATTGTAAAACATACCCACACATGAAAAAACTGCTGCCTGTATTCAGTTTGCCTGTGGTGGCCTATTGGTGGACTGTGTGTGCATGCGGTTGAGCAGCAGAGGTAATATGCAAGTGGGTGGGTGTGCAAGTGAAAGGGTGAGTGCTGGAGGTAGTGAGTGATGCCCCTTGGCAGTTGTCAGGCTGGCTAATCAAGGCCGTTACACTTGGCCGCCCGCTGACTGGCATGTGCCAAGACCCTCGTCCACAGACTCTCCACCACCTTTCTAATGTGTTTATGCTGACTCAGAAAACACTGCAGCACACAAACATGACTAAAAAGGGAATGAAAAAAGTTAAGAATATTGGCCAAAAAGATGACTTCGGAGGGAATAAATGAAATTTTAAAACTAAAATATAAATATCATAATGCATTAAAGATACACTATATGGTCCTGCCACTGACAGTATGAAATTTGTGATCAAGCATGAGCACACGTAAGTGAGACAGGTAAGTGTTAATTATTCATAAGTTTCAGCAGAGGAACAAGAAAAGTATAGAATTATATGAAATAATTTGCTCTATGCATCGCAATTGACAACAGTGTGAGCTGCTTTCTTAAGAAAAGTTAAATAAGTTGAAATAATACCATAAACATTTGAGATTTTTATTGTCATAAGTTATGCGGGCTCAGATATGGGTTTGTAAAACTGCACTTATGCAGCCTCTTCTTATAAAATAGCTAAAGCACTGTTTTATTATTGCCCTCAGGCTGTTGGTACTCTAAAGTGTCATTTTGCAGATGCCCTTATACAGAGTGACTTACAATCATTAGGACTCTAGCCTGCTATTGCTATTAGGCTTGGCTATATTATCCAGAAGTTCAAGACAGCACAAATCAGCCTCACTGTCTTCAGAAAATTTCAAAGAGATGCAGTGATGCTTCACATGTCTCTGAAGAAACAGGCACTGGCTAATGATTAAATCGAGTAAAAAAGGGTTAAATCAGTGTAACACAATTCATGGTTCATTGCTCCTACAAGACACAATGTGAAAATATACACCAATGTCAATTTTTTAGTGTAAAAAAAATGTATAATTAATTTATTACTAATTATTCTAATAAACCAGTGTACTTCATTAACAGGAGCGTTTCATATTTCAAGGACTGCACAAGAAATGTTAATACTTTGCTCCATTACTTATCTATGTTTCAATAGCCCTCAACATAGCCCTGCAAGTCAGATTTTAGGACTTCACAATGTGTCTTCAAATAGTTACCATGTCAGAAATTGACTTCTGACCCACCGAGGCATACAGAAGGAGCAGAGGTCTTAGCAGAAGGCAGGGGTGGATTGTCCCCTTTAGATGTCACCGTATCTGTCCTGCAGTGTCAGGTTGCAGCGGGGAGCCAGACACTATGACAGAATGGGACCAGGCGGGAGGCCTCGTGAGCTCACGTCTGTTTTAATTGAGTTTTCTGCATGGGCACAGGCCTTGGTGGCAGGACCTTGATTGAGAAGCCTCAGTAACGGAACACCAAGTCAAGAATGAGATGCAGTTTGTGAACGGCCTATGCAGGCAAGAGGCCTGTAACGCAAGTCAGCAGAGCGAAATGAGAACCAGACAGCTATCGGGCTCCAGAGAGGATTCAGAGCTTAAATGTTCCTGGCCTCTCACAGCTTATGCATTGTGTACTGTGCTTGTGATCAATGTGTTCCTGTGCATGAGCAATGTGGACACTGCTGTTGTAAGTTTGAAATCACAATTGAATTGTTCTCTGATTTTGTTTACTCTTGATCAAAATCTAATACTGCTGCTTCTCATGAGTGAAATGTAGCAAGCAATGGGGGGGAAGAGGGGGTGAAACTTCCTGCTGTGAAAACAATTCACACCTTTCCACCAAGCCAGTCTTGCCCAGATAAAGCAGATAGCACAACAAAAATAAAAAGCCACAATAAAAAATAACAAACACATTTTTAGAAAACAGTTATTTGACCAGCAACAAAAGTGGATATCTGGTTTGTTTTCATTTTTGTATGTCATACACTTTCCATTGAATTATATCCTATTGACAAGTTTGAAAAAATAAATTAAAACTCAGGAACCATCAAAACAAACTGGCTTGTAAAAGGGGCCTTAATTATTTTAGTCTTTTGAGTTACATGATGTACTTCACAGTACAAATATGATTATACAGTAATCCCCCAGTTTTACCCAGACCAGGAGTCGCACGCGGATTATTTTTTGAGAACCGAACTTTTTTTTTTTACGTGGAAATCCCCACGATAATGCGGAAACTGCAAATATCCTCCCGTCTTTTCTTGCTTTTTTCTGGAAATAAATATATATTTTTTCTGGCTGTTTTCACACAAGGGGATCCATTCACCAAACACAGGTGCTCTTGGAATGTCTTCTTCTCTTCTTCTTCTTTAGTCCCTAGCTGGCAGCTGGATGAGGGTGACCTCGGAGCCAGTATGTCTCTGTGGGTGCCAATGGATTCTGATCTTGTCTGATTGTCACTTCAAGCCTGCTGGTTTAGTGCAATGTTTTTGGCATCGCTTATGTCCATACTTCTTTCCTTTAAGTCCCTTTCTACTTGCTTGGTCCATGTCTTTTTTGGTGCAGCTCTCTGGATTTTCCACTTCATAGGCTTCCGTTTCCAGAGCAGTCTGTAAGGCATTCGATTTGGATTCATTCTGCAGACATGACCAAACCACTGTAACCTCTGTCTCTGAATTTCATTGCCAGTTATGGGCTGATTGTCATATTTTATTCGAATGGTTTGATTTCACAGATGATCGCGGAGTGACACTCCCAGAATTTGTCGTAGACATTGCATTTGAAAGACTTCATTTATTTTCATCTGATTTGAGCAATGTCCATAGAGCAGTACTGGTATGACTAGTGTTTGAAAAATACTCATTTTATTTATGTTTTTATGTTTGTTTTCTTCCATAGGCACCACCTGAGCGAGGCAAAGGCTGCAGTTGCCTGACCAATTCGACTGTGGATATCAGTTGTGGATGCTAATTTTTTGTCTTTGATTACTGATCTCAAATATTTATCCTGGCAAACTTGTTTAATTTCGACTCCATTTAGATAAAGAGTAGACTGTGATCGATCAGATGTTGTGACTTTTGTCTTGGCTATTTTGTTTTTATAACCATATGTCTGTGCTATTATGGCTATACTGTTAAGAATATCTGTGGCTTTTACATCAGACTTGTCGAACTTTAAAAGCTTTCCTCATAATTACGTAAATCACAATATTGAAAAGCAATGGCAATATGACATTGCCCTGGCAAACTCCTATCTTGATTAGAAACCCGTTTTTAATATTGGTACAATAATCGCTTTCTTCCATGTTATTGGTATATTTTCATAGTGCCAGATTTGTTTCATCAATTTGAAGTAGAACATTTCCTCCTGCTTTGATTGCTTCTGCTGTACTTTGATCCATTTCAGGTGTTTTACCATTCTTCAAGGTTTTTATTGCTGCTTTTAATTCTTCTAGTGTAAGAACATCATCTGGTTTTAAAGTACAGTAATCCCCCGCTTTTCACAGGGGTTACATTCCAAGAGCATCCTAAATATCACTACAAATATTAATTAATATTAAATTAATACAATTAATTAATTTTAGTTTAGTTTAGTTCAGTTTAGTTTGGCTGTTGTAGATGTTTTACTCTTTGTACGCTTTAGTCGAAGTTGCATGATAGCTCGCTTAGAAGTCATTGTTCTCATCGTCACTGTTTGGTTCTTCTGATGCGTATACCGAGAGTATATTGTACCCTCTATGCTTTGAATTGCTATCCACACTACAGCCAACTCCTTTTTAATGCTTTTCTCCATATGAGTAGTACAGTATAATTTCTTTATCATCATCTGGCGCTGCAACTCTCTTCTCTTTTAGACTGGTCCTAACATTCCACACAGCAAAACAAAGTTTTGATTAGATGTAAAATTTAAGTTAAATTTTTCTCTGCTTTTTCTTTGGCTGGTAGTCCACTTCTCACCAGCATCCTGGCTGCCCCATATACGGTAGCATTATTGTACATTTTTAGTCTGAACATGTTTAGTCTTGGAACTGTATTACTGTATAGTTCCTCTTCTTTCTCCACTGGCTGTGTCAGTATTGCATCTTGCAAATGGAGGTTTTACACAATCTATAGTAGAAATGAATAGGGTGTACAAGGCAGCCATCATTCACACATGTATATGTAATTAAAAGCAAAAATAATGCCATGCTCACCATGCTTCTCCCAACAGCTCCTCCTGTTCATATGTACTGGAAATTAGAGTGGTTTTCAATTGGCTTATTAACGAGCATCCTGTGAACTGCTTGTGGTCAACAGCATGCTGGGAAGAGAATGGGGATGGCTGGGATACACAGGCTGTAAATGATGCTGCCCTGCTCTGCCCCCTATTTTACACACTGTGATTCCTTGTTGAGTGCTACGTTTGTACACCAGGTGCTCCTGATGGGCCTGGTATCCCTTATTAATCACCCATCAGGTAGGATTAGCTTTTATTGATCCTCAACCGCTCAGCTATATGATTCATGTCTGCTGACTTTGCTGTTAAATAATGTAAAAAATAAATAGAATGAAATGGCATTTATTTAGGGAATTAAATAAGAATGAGAGGATTGCTTGTCTATTAGGGGCTTTAAGCCAGATCATGATTATCATATTAGGAAACAAGTGTGGACTTTTGGGGTTGTTTACATTTGGCATCACAATGTGTCTGGATATTACCCATATAGAACAATTCAAACAAACCTTGTTTGATTGTGTTTAGAATTTGTTCAGATCTGGTTGTCATGATTCTGAGAAGGTCAAGTACACACTGGCTCTGTGTGTGGAATCTAAATGCAATACAGGCAGCTCGTCAGCAAATGAACATTTTTTATCTGAAATCAAGGGTACTAATTGGGAGTTTGTTGCTCTTCCCTCCAGTAACAGAATCTACTCTTTTGCCAAGGCTTCAGAGGTGGACAAAGTACTCACATTCAGTACTTAAGTGAAAGTAAAGATACCACTGGTCAAATGTTACTCCAATACAAGTGAAAGTCATGTAGTCAATTTTTTACTTAAGTTAAATTACTAAAGTACTTACTTTTAAAAATACTTAAGTATTAAAAGAAATTTTTTTTCACCGCATTGTTGCATTTTTGGCACAACACATACAATACCTAATGCCTCTGACTCGCCTGTAGAACCTCTAGAATAAGAAATTGGTAAAATGTTACAGAATGAAACACAACCCGAGCTGACAAAGAAAACAAGTCATTTATTTTTAACAATGTTTTTATCATTACATATTGCACATACACTAACAATATTTGCACGTAATGAAAACATCATGATTTATTGTCCAAAGCATATAATGCATAATTTAGAATGTTTGAGACCCCCTGTGTTCTCCCCAAAAATGGTGTCCCCTAATTATTGGCTGAAGTTGAAATTTACACCTCAACCATATAACATCTCTGACCGTAATTCAATGCTGAATTAATATCTTTTGCTATCTGGACTACTATTAACACAAATATAGATATAGCCATAGCTCAGGTTATACGTGCTAACTTTATAAATTAATTAGTAGACAAGCGTTGCCTTGGACTTGGCGGGCAAAGTCATTTCACAGGCAATTTTGCACATGTTAATGTGATCACTATCTAAAACCTCGGACAACTTCATTGCAAACTTTCACTTGTAGCTAATAAAATGTTTACATACCTCAATATGTTTGCGCAGGTTGGAGGGCGAGTTTTTCAGGCTGTTTTATAGTTTGTTTTAGGCAGACACAGCATACACTTAAAACGAAATCCATCTTTAATCCTTTCGGAAAATATAAATATTTTGCAAATGGCACTGAAAAATCTCCGTCTCCGTCCATCCTCTGGCATTGCAGAAATGCAATACTGGCATTGAACTTAATTTGATGGTTACAGGCTACATCAGACGTGTAATCTACTGATTACTGATAGGCTGTCAGCCAGGAAAAAAACAATCATGTTTTAGAAAAGGAGGAAAAAACACCCACTTTTAGAATTAACGAGTAACGAGACCCTTGATAGAAATGTAGTGAAGTAAAAAGTACGATATTTGTCTTTCACATGTAGTGAAGTGAAAGTCATAAGTTTCCAAAAAAAATTACTACTCAAGTGAAGTACAGACACTCAAAAACTCTACTTAAGTACAGTACTCAAGTAAATCTACTTTGTTACTGTCCACCTCTGCAAGACTTTACACTAGATGCTGGAATATTGCTATGAGGATTTGATTGCATTCAACAATAAGCAGTTGGGTGCTGATCTTGAATATTGGTTCACAAACTCATCCCAATGGTATTGGATTAAGCTTCATAACTCTAGAGAATGCTGTTCAACTGCTCTACAGCTCAGTGCTGGGGGGATTGGTACCCCTCTAGTTGACACTTGGCATTGGGCATAGTGATCATGCCCAGAAAGTCCTATATCATTCTGTTGGCAGTGTGTGTGTTAAATACCAGCAATAGGTTAAATTAAATAGAAATACACCCATTTTCATCAGTGAACACACCTTATAATAGCTGATTTTTCTAATAAGAAGGAGTCTCTGCCTATTTTTGGATATATATTGGAGGCTTTTGAACTGTTAAAGCTGAAAGAAAAAAAAGTCTTTGAAGTATTCTCCCCACTCAATTGGCTAGCCACTAAGCAAATGTACATAACTCATCTTTTTTCTGGCCTGGTATTTTTCGCAAAACAACTGAAAGATGTTTTAAAAAGCAAATGCAGCATTGCCTGTAAAAGTGATGTGGCCCCTTATAGTCATGCTAAACACAACACCACACCAAAGTGGTATCGCAGGCGGTCTTAATATTCAAATTCACAACCAACAGGCCACCAGCTGCCCCTGAAAACTGTTGGAAGCCTGAAGTGTTGTTTCTGTGCTTGCTGACATTTCATCTGTCATAATATTGTAATTGCCTGTCATGTAGGTGTGTAACGCAGTGCTACTCTCTCTCTGTTTGTTTGGTCCTCAAACTAAAGTCATATGCCAAGTTGGGTCAAACAGTGTTGAATGCTCTATTTTTCCAATATGTAAAACTTAGCAAACAAACCAACATGGCGCCATCAAATGTACATCTGTAAATGTTACCTGAAAGTGTGTTAACTTGTTTTCATCCATTAGCCCTATATTTACTTTGACCTGGATTGGGTATAAACTACTCAAGTGTATGAAAACTAAACTAAACTAAAAATGTATGTTTTAAAAGTTTCCAACCTGCCTTAAAATTAGCTTCTACAATGACACTTTTGAGAAAAGAAAGAAATCAAAATATGTGTGCTAAGCCAATAGTTACCTTGGGCACATCTGGCAAGCTTAGACTGTTTAGCACAGCAGAGGTGAATCTAGTGGAGAAAAAGACTGATGAATTAGTCATAGAGGAGCTTGAGATGTATCTTGTGGTGTTTTCTGTTTTGACATGAGTCCCATAGATTTTTCAACACATTTCCAGAGGGAGCTACAAAAAACTCACATTCATGTTAAAAATATTAATATTTGTAAGGGCTGATGCATTTACCTTCACTGATTAGCTTGTATGTGGTATGTGTGTGTTTGTTTGTATGTGCATGTGTGTGTGTGTGTGTGTGCGTGTGTGCGTGCGTGCGTGCGTGCGTGCGTGCGTGCGTGCGTGCGTGCGTGCGTGCGTGCG
>JBBPDE010000006.1:17769750-17785365 GCA_037974605.1 Nannopetersius ansorgii
TGTGTGTGTGTGTGTGTGTGTGTGTGTGTGTGTGTGTGTGTGTGTGTGTGTGTGTGTGTGTGTGGGTGTGTGTGTAAAATGTCACTCTCTCTGCCCCTCTCCACAGATAACACTTAGGCCGTCCACTTATTCTAAAGGCTTTATAATGAGCTTAGCTCCTGAAAGCATAATTGACCTCCATTACATTCCTTTTTCTCTCTTTTTTTACTTTTGCTTTTAACAAAAAACAAGAACAAATAAATATATGCAGGCACATACATACATACATACACACATACTCTATTTCCACATAGAAGCAGGGGGGGGTGGCGTGGAGGTCTCCATTCCTCAAGAATGTGTCCTAAATCGAAAAGTAACTTCTTTCCAGTATTCATCAAGTGAACTTGGCAGAACCAGAAAATGTGTGTGTTACCCCTTTACTTTCACCACAGTCTGGTTTTGATTGCTTGTTCAGGTGTTATAAATAACAAACAAGTAACAGTCTTCCGGTTTCAGAGGCTTTATATACATCAATCAGCTGAAACATTAAAACCACCTGCCCAATATTGTGTAGGTCCCCTTTGTGCCAACAATAGGCTTTGACCTGTCAAGGCATGGGCTCCACAATATCACTAAAGATGTGCTGTGGTTTCTGGCACCAACATGTTCTTCCTGTATGTTGCAAGGTAGTTGATCGGAGTGTATGAGATATGAGGCAGATCAGCGTTTGTGAGATATTTAACACTCTTTAAATTATGACGAGAGATAGAGATGGAGAGAAGAGATGAATGTTGAGAGAAGAGCGATGCCTAAACCTCAAAGATCAGGCTTATGGTGAATACTAGTAAGCAGTTTGAGTGTGTTCAAAGAACTGAGTTACTATACATTGTGTTGGATAGCCTGTTCATGAATAGCCAGGACAGTCACTAGTCAGCAGGTATTATGTGAGTAATGGATCATTCTCATAACACTGACACTCACGTGGTAGCAGCATGTAGGTGGATCACATTTGGAATTTTTAAACACTTAAGTGTCTCTTCTGGGCTAAAAAGTCCATCAATCTAAAATTCACACGCACGCACGCACGCACGCACACACACACACACACTCTGGTGGTCTTGTGGGGGATTCTGATGGCTGATGAATGGAGTACAGTTGGACTACAGTTCCTGTATGGCCTCTGAAGCCAATAAAATGAATGTAGATACAAGGTGGGTATAGCTAATGAGGTGGTTCATCATGGCATGTATATCTGGTATTTCTCTCTCGCTCTGACTCTCCCTCCCTTTTACTCTTTCCTTTTTGTCTTTTTCTGTCTCCCTCCTCTCTTTCTCTTTTATCTCCTGTTTATTTTTGAGCTCAGCCAAACATCCCTGAACTGTAAAGTGGCCAATCATCAGTGATATGTGTGTGTGTGTGTGTGTGTGTGTGTGTGTGTGTGTGTGTGTGTGTGTGTGTGTGGAAGGCCAGCTCTGATTTGACTGGATTAGATTCAGAATGGTGATGAATGGGAATCGATTCAAAATACCATCTGCACCCACTGCTACTGGGATTGAACCAACATCACAGTAAGTGGTGCAGGTGACATGACTT
Source organism: Nannopetersius ansorgii (assembly GCA_037974605.1). Lineage (NCBI taxonomy): Eukaryota > Metazoa > Chordata > Actinopteri > Characiformes > Alestidae > Nannopetersius > Nannopetersius ansorgii. The sequence goes on from JBBPDE010000006.1 coordinate 17,771,323, forward strand.
GGAGTGTGTGTGTGTGTGTGTGTGTGTGTGTGTGCGTGTGCAGGCATGAAGGAGAGGAGGAACTGTGTGTGTGTGTGTGTGTATGCGTGTGTGTGTGTATTTACGTTGACTGGCACACTCCTCTACTTTCCTGGTCATCGGACAGCTGGCATACCCCTACTTCCAGTTTGATTCACCTGCACTGATCCTGGACCAGCTCAGCTATTTCCCTTCCAAACCCAGGGGTTATTCCAGGACAGCTCTTCAGTAGAGTTGGGAAGTTGTTTAGACACTGCTTGGGAAGCATAAGCACAGTTTCTTATCTGCTTCACCAAAAACCTGCTTTCACACACACAGTATCCACCAGCACTTATACCTCTAACTACTGTCACCAGAAATCAGGATGATTGGCTTATTTCTGTGTGCAGTCTGTTGCATGAATGGATGTGTCCACTTCCTAGACCAACAGACCCCCTGCACAGAAGGACTCTAGTGCCCTCTACTGGCGAATTGTCCCCTTTTTTGAGCGGCACCCAGTGTGCACTAATGCAGCCAATTATTACCTATTGACTTCATGTACATTCTGGAAAAGAAAATGTGCATTAATAATCTGTTAAAAACATAGATTATTAGTTTTCTTACTTCTTCTTCTACTTTCAGCTTCTCCTGTGGATCAGTCGACTCCATAGAAATTCAAATATTTCAAACAATTACTGATTGACTTTTGACATACAGTGGTATGTGAAAGTTTGGGCACCCCTTAAAATGATTATGATTCTTCTTTATAAATCATTGGTTGTTTTGGATCAGTTAAATATATCATATAGCAGACAAACACTGTGACATTTGAGAAGTGAAATGGAGTTTATATGATTTACAGAAAATGTGCTATAGATACTTAAACGAAATTAGGCAGGTACATACATTTGGGCACCCCAACAGAAAAATGACATCAATATTTAGAAGATCCTCTTTCTGCAGAAATAACAGTTCCTATAGCTTCCAATGAGAGTCTGGGTTCTGGTTGAAGGTATTTTGGATCATTATTCTTTACAAAACATCTCCAGTTCAGTCAGGTTTGATGGTTTCTGAGCATGGACAGCCCACTTTAAGTCACACCACAGATTTTCAATAAGATTCAGGTCTGGGGACTGAGATGGCTATTCCAGAATTCTGTACTTGTTCCTCTGCATGAATGCCTTAGTAGATTTTGAGCAGTGTTTAGGGTTGTTATCTTGTTGAAATATCCAGCCAACTGTCACTGATTCTTGAACATTGTTCTCAAGAATCTGCTGATATTGACTGGAATCCATGCCACCCTCAACTTTAACAAGATTCCCAGTACCTGCACTGGCCACACAGCCCCACAGCATGATGAAACCGACACCAAATTTTACTGTGGGTAGCAAGTGTTTGTTTTGGAATGATGTGTTCTTTTTCCGTCATGCTTACCACTTCTTGTTGTGTCCAAAACTCAGTTTTAGTTTCATCATTCCACAACAAATTATTCCAAAATGAAGCTGGCTTGTCCAAATGTGCTTTAGCACCTCAAGCAACTCTGTGGCATGTGCGCATAAAAGGTTTCTTCTGCTTTATTCTCCCAAACAGCATCTCCTTGTGCAAAGTGCGCTGAATGATGTACAGTGACCCCATCTGCAGCAAGAGGATGTTGTAGGTCTTTGGAGCTGGTCTGTGGGTTGACTATGAATGTTCTCACCATCCTTCACCTCTGCTTGTCTAAGATTTTTCCTGACCTGCCACTTCGGGCCTTAGAACTGTGTCTGTGTTCTTCCATTTCCTCACGATGTTCCTCACAGTGGAAACTGACAGCTGAAATTTTTTAGATCCTCTGATATCCTTCCCCTAAAGCATGATGTTGAACAATCTGTGTTTTCAGGTCATTTGAGAGTTGTCTGAGGCTCCCATGTTGCCACTCAAGATGCAAAGAGGAGAAAAACCTCACCTGTGTATGTAGGCCAAGCATCAATGAGCTTACCCAACCAATTTTGTGTTCCAGTAATTAGTACTAAACGTCTTCAAATCAATAAAATGACATGGGTGCCCCATGTTCAGTGGTGCCTAATCTTTTGCATACCACTGTATTTATTCATTGAATATACTGTGTGCACCTTTTCTTTGGTTTGGTGTGTCACCAACATTGTTGTACATTTGTGTTTGTATTAAGTCTCTCTCTCTCTCTATCTTTTTAAATATCTATATCCTGCAATATTCAATATATTTAGAAAACTAAGTTTGTAAAATAATAAAAATTAAGGAACATCAGTGTTGAGTCCAAATGTTTGACTGGTACTGAATGCCTGCAAGGGTCCACATTTTTTAATGTCTTTTACTTACATAAATGCAAGTAGTGCAAGTAAACTTATTCATGCAAGTAAATAAGCTGAATTTTTCCACTATGAGTTGCAAATCTCCAGTCTCTTGTCCTCACCCACCTTCTCTCTTGTAACAGCATAAACATTTGCTTCACTTATGATAGATTATCTGTCTTGTCCTGGGCAGGTTTTTATAATGATGAGTGATCTCTGTTACCTTGGAAAATGTCAACGTAGCAGAAATGTTGTCCAAAGATATCAGATAGCTCATAGGCCAGTACGGTGATAGAGAGGGCATTACTTTGATGGATGTCGGTAATAAAAGGTCTTGTTGTGTGCTTTGGAAATTTTTCATTGTGGTGACATGGAGATTCAGGGCATGACAAGGATTTTGTGACTGAGAAAATGCCTGTGTCAGCACAAGTTAGCCTGGTCTCAGGACCAAGCAATGTGGGCTACAGTCACACTTTAAGTGTATGTGGAATATGGAGAAGAGTTGCTTTATTTTAAATTGTCTAGTCACCACTCTCTGACAATAAATAGAAAAAGCATGTATTTTTCCTCATGCTTCCTAGTTGCTCTTCTATTTTCTCTCACTAGAGGGCAGCATCTCACCTTACATTTAAGAGTTGGTTCCACAAGGAATGCAAAACTCTGGAGTAAACCCTTGTTCTTTTAGTGTCTCCGTTCTCTAACATACCCACCTCAGGAACAGTATTCATTTTTTGGATAGGCTGTCTTAGAGCAGGTACAACACTAACAGACCCAGACTGAAAGCCACTTCTATCTAGGTAAACCATAAAAAACATAATTTTACAAGCCTGTCAAAGTTACTCCATACAAGGGTCTGTGTATATTGTTGACATAAAATCTTCTTGCATCATGGAATACTCTCCAGGCTAGTGTGTTCTAATGACTACAGATTTTTAGGACTGGCACTATCACACTTCTTCATTTTAGGACTATTGTTATTCACTGAACGAACTCCCAGCGTATGGGACTGGGTCTGGGCTGCTGCTTCGCAGCAAATCCGCATACAACTGTTTACTTATAGCAAGAGAATAAAATGTCTGGACCTGCACTCTTCACTGCCATGCAGTATCCTATCACTCATACACTGTACATCCACACGTATCGTTCTTAATGTGGGTACATTCAATCAAATACTTACAGCCATGTTCCAACACTTAGTGTGATACCTTCCCAGAGGAATGGAGACTGGTACTGCAGCAAAGATTTCAGAAGAAAAGTTTGATGAGTCTACGAACCTTTATGGATATAATGTATACTTTATTTAGAGCTGTGTTCAATATGAAGGTTCTTCTTTTTTTTTTTTAAATTGTCTTTTAATTGTCTTTTTAAGAATGATAAGAGTACAAAGAGTGTCACAGAGGGTAAAGAGGATTTCTCTGGACAGCTGACAGCGAAAGCCTCTTTCATCTTCTCAATCCCATTCATATTCAGACAAAATGAGGCTTTCCTTTCACTGTGGCAGAGAGATGTAAATAATGGAGAATAGAAACATCCTGTAATTTGGTTTTCTCCATCCATTTGCAGTCCCTTCTGGATTATTCATGTCTTAATCCCAATCCCATATCTCTTGGATAGAGGCAGCATTAGAAAGAGGTGGACATTTCTTTCAGAATGAAGCTGTAGTTTGACCTGCATCAGTTTTTCACCCTTTCAGATCTACTGTCATCCTCACTAAGCTTTAATAAGATGTTCATGGGATTTGTTACATCCATCTTCTTCATAGATGTGTGATCTCCACAAATGTGTATCATATATCCTGCTGCCAAAAAATGAATGTAATCTGGTGCAGTCTTTGTAATCCCATGTGGAGATTAAAGGCAGCTCTGGAGTAGTATATATAGTTGTTCTTGCTGTTGTGGTTTAAAGGATAACATTGTAGATTGAGTGCAGAAATTAATTTTAGAATGCACAGTCTCGAATCCAGACTGGTGAGGGTCCTGAAGCCTGTTTTGAGAAAGAAAAATAATGAGTTGGTTATCCACAGCACGTTCCAGGACCTTGGGAAGAGAGAGAAGAGATACTGGTCTCTAGTTGTTGATATCTGAGGAGTCCAGTGTGGGTTTCTTCAGAATTGGTGTGATCACTGCAGACTTGAATTCAGATGGGACATGGCCAGTTGTAATGGAGCCACTGATGATGCAGACGATATGCGGGACCACGCATTCCAACACACAAATCCCCCTTCCACTCTTCTCTATCCATTCCACCATACAAATCCCCCGCCACTCTTCTCTGTCCATTCCACCATACAAATCACTCCTGCCGTTCTTTTCCACCCATTCTACCTTGCCTGCAGTCTTCTTCACCTGTCTTTCACTATTCCTAGTACACTGGAGTGTTGATAATAATAATAGTAATACATAATCAGTAATTATTCATTCATTATCCAGTCATTGTATATTTAACCAGGATCAATGATAATCAGTTTTAATAATATTTATAAATCAGTATTTTTCAGGATTAGGTTAGTATGGTCAGTATCAAAGGAACCCAGAGGGATATTGAAAAAAAATATTGCTTGAAATGTCAGTGTGTATCAGATATCTCATAAAAGGGATTTCCCAGAAAATGAAATTCTGGTAGTATGTCTCAAAATGATTTTCTAGGCACACCAAATCTGAGAAAGGTGATCTGAGAAACAACTTCTGTTGCAGCATTTTGAATCTTTTTTGTATTAAAGTTTGTATTAAAGCTTGTAGAGCATGTAGAGCGTTTGGGTTGATTCAGTAAGATATTGTCTCTGAAGATTAGAGATTAGTGGAGAGAGTCAGGAGAGCGCTGTGCTTTTCAGCTTATGTGGCGTTCCAGACTGCCAGAAAAACCAGGACACACACGTGGGACTTTGTGCGTGCATTTGACCCCAAGCACTGCAAATACACAGGGATACACAGTGTTCCAGGGATTGAGAATGTAGCGCTCATCTTAGAGTGGATCAGTCTTTTTAAGTGAAGTGGAGGGAAAAGCAGGAATCATAATAAATTTAAGTCAGATCCCTCCCTCCACAGTGATTTTTAATCATCAACGGCTTGTGTATACATGTACACACACACACACACACACACACATATATATATATATATATATATATATACACACACGTGTGTGGGGTGGGGGCATGAATGAATGAAAGTATAATCCCACCGGAAGGATTATGAATTTACAGTGCGTGGTTTAGTCTTATCCATCCGTCCGTCCGTCCGTCCGTCCGTCCGTCCGTCTGTCCATCCATCCGTCCATCCATCCATCCGTCTATCTATCCGTCTCTCTCTCTCTCTCTCTCTCTCTCTCTGTCTGTCTGTCTGTCTGTCTATCTACATCTTCACATCAACAAAACATGCAGTTAGATCATTACCCTAAACGTTTGCATTAATAAAGATCTTTTGGCTGACTGCCTGAATGACTGACCTCAGCAGTACTACATACCGTAAACTGCAGCTGCAAAACCAGCAAAGTGGACAAATATTTCAGTAATGAAATACTCTACCTTTCTCCCATAAATAACTAAATGTTGAAATTTTGAGTACCTGAATACTTGTATTAGCAGTTTTTCTATTGATAGCTCCTCATTATGTCCAGTCTACGAATGACCACATCTTTCTTTCAACCACAGATCAAAGATCTCTTTTGCAAGGGAAACCTGGCACAGACTTGCCAGCAACACAGACTGACAGTCACACAATAGGAAAAAAAATACAATAAAACATACTTATATAAAATACTTGCATACACAACACATACACAAGCCTTAAAACCTTTCATGGATAGTATTTAGTTTCAGACTGCAGATTGTTCCAAGCATCAGGTGCTGAAAACCTAAAAGCTTTCTTTCTCAATTCAGTTCTTACTTTTGGAACAACCAATTTAAAAATGTCAGTTGAACGGACATTATAACCTCCTCGATTCCATATCAAAATTGATGATACATTTTTCCCAGTATGGCTTCCCATGGCCATGAGCTCTAACAGACATGTGTTTAGGCTTAAAGCTGAATAATAATGAATTAGGTCAGGAGTTAGAAGCTAGAAGGTCACACACTCCATTAATGGTCAGAGGTAGGACTGAAGAACAGGCATCAGATGGGTTGTTGGGTGCAAAAACAGTGTCAATTACCAGGTTTAGTAGGTGCATTAAAGCACAGACTGTGATGTACAACAGCCCCTCCATTAAGTCAGTGAATGTAGAGACTCTCAAACTTATCAACCAAACTGATTGATGAAATGTTAAAAATGTATTTGTTGACATACAATGATATTTGCAGCATTTAGACTTCCTCTTTTATTAATGATGCAACTAAAATTCTATGTCAGTGGTTTCATTTTTTGGATTAAATTACACTCAGTCTGACAGATAAACACAATAAATTTCCAGGATGATCTGCTGTGCCATCTGAGGGAAGGTACCATAGTTTGTGAAAAAAAGGCTTATTTAGTATGTTTTGCAGCGCTAACCATACACTCTTAAGAGGCTTAATGAAAAGCATGGTATTATGTGGTATTAGTACAACGTGACATCTACTCACCACACTGAAAGTAAAAGAGAAAGGTTATTATCATGATCACTACCACATTAATCCACCTGTGAATTGCAATATTGTGCACTGAACAAAAACCTTATCTCCATTCCTCTTGCAAACTTGCTTGTTTTCCCCAGTATGTCACAATGTATGTATTTTTTAATATTTTGAATGATAATTCTGCAGTGCTTAAAATGCACTAGATTGCAAGAAATTGTAAATGTAAGATTCCATTTGAAACTGTAATACAGTATTGTGCTTTTCAACTTTGCTACCCGATTTTTACGATATTTTGTACAAACCAATTAATTTAAGATTGTATCTACTTTTGATTCTATTCACAGTTTGAAGTTAGTATTGAACCACAGGCAGAATATTCAAAACTGTGCAGGATTAAAATCGGTTGTTTATAACTCATGTATGATTAAGTCTTTTGCATGTAATTATATGCATTCTGCTTCATACTTTATATGGAACATCCATGCTACACACACACACACACACACACACACACACACACACACACACACACACACACACACACACACACACACACACATACAGCCAGATGGTGTTAGGGGACCTGTAATCCCTGCCTTGTTCCCCCTAGTTCTGCCACAGCTGGGATTATATAGTGGGCCAATCTCCTGTCATGTCTCTCCCTCTCTCTTTCTCTCTCTCCCTCTCTTTTTCTGTCCATTGATAAGAATGGTCATTCTGTCAGTGTTGTGAGAGTGTGTATCAGACATAATTCGTTCTCATTTCTCTCCACTAAAGGTAAGATGGACACTGTAGCAGTGTGTTTTATGAACATATTATTTGTGTCTCAGATTAAAGCACTATGTTTACTACAAGAGGCAGTGCATGCGGAGGGATTTGTACTGGCATATTTTGTGTTCTTGTAAATGTTTTTGTTGATGGTCTTTTAGTTTTATCTGATTAGTGGAATTGTGATTTTAATGTTTTTCCTAATTTTTTATGTTAAAACCAGGAAAAACATTAATGTGTAACATTTTAGGTTAATAGATTTTCTGTGTACTAGAGATTTTCTGATTGCAGATTATCGTGGAAATTTTTGTGAATGTCATAATATTTTAAATTTAAACTTTTGTCTGAAATGGAATTGATAGAATAGAAAGTGGTGTTGTGGTTGGTGGCAGGGATGAGGTTTCATTGTACATTTTATTGCTATACTTTTAGAGCTGAGTTGGGTAAAGATAGACTTTATCAATACAGGCTGAGAGCAGGCTGCATGTGTGTAGCTTTCTCTTTCAAGAATCACAAAAACTAGGACAGGTTAGGACAGCCTGGCTGATCCCTGACATGGAAAAATGCAAAAAAGAAATAAATAACTAGGAGCAATTAGGCAACCAATCAGGACTTGGAGCAAGGCAGCATTTTAGGCAAATATAATATCACCTCCCATTTCTTTTGTTTAGTCTGTATAAGTATATTGATGTTAACCTGCCCATCAAATAAATACATCAAATCATGCAATTTAACAGCAGTTAACTAAAAGTGGTAACCAGAGGGGTCTGCTAAAGGATATGTCCAATAGCGTGCAGCCACTTTACGGACATTTGGACACAATGATCTGCCATATGTTTGAATCGTAGGAATTTTGTAAAATGAGAAATTTGTGAAATGAGAAACAAGACAACATATTTTCTCATTTCTTAAACCTTCTGATGCAAAACAAATTATTATAATGCCCAGAAACCAGATAAAAGTGTATGTGTGTTTGTTTGTGTGCGCATGTGTGAGTGTGTGTGTAAAGATGACTGTGCACCAGTGCTGTGAATGAGGAACATGATAAAAACATAAGATATGTCTAGGCCTGCATCCTTACTTCACTCTGTTAGTTCTCATAGTCTTTTATAGTGTTGAAGGTGGTTTGTAAATTAATCAATCTTTTTGCATTGCAGTTGTCAGAACTGTTTGTGATTAGGTGGTTAACTCTCTCTCTCTCTCTCTCTCTCTCTCTTACTCTCACTGTTTCTCTCTCTCTCAGGTGTGTGCTTCCTGTGCCTGGTTGATGTGGTACCAGTCAAGAATGAGGATGGCGTGGTGATTATGTTCATCCTAAACTTCGAAGTCATGAATGATGACAAATTGCACGATCCCAGCCAGGAGCTCAACCACCGGCTGCCACTCCCCTGGCGCGCCACATGTATTCCTCTCCTCCTCTTACTACCACATAATATTAAAAATTGATGCTAAATTAACAGTGCCTTATTAATTATATTCTGAAATAACAAGTTAATAACCTTATGCCCTTTGCAGTATGTCACTGAATACACTAACTTAATTACTTACTTTCAGCTGTCTATTAACTGGTTGTTATTACCAATGATTGGCTAAAATAATGTGTGTTTTCCTGTATCTTTCTCAGATCGAGCGCAGCGTATTCGTCTGCGTCTGCCTCTCCTGCATTCCCACAGTAAAAGCAGGTCGTCTCTGAAGGAAGACGCTGAGGCGGGTCACGGGGGCGTGGTCATTCCTGGAACTGCGAGCTCCAGGACAGGCAGCAGTCATGAGTCTCTGGCCCTGGCTGAGCTCCTGTCCCTCCCTGAGCATGAGCAGGTCCGTTCTGCCACCACTGGTACCCCATCATCCTCGCTGTGGCCTGAGGACCACCGCACCCTGCTGGTCAGTGAACCTATGCCACCTCCCCCAGCCCCTCCACATCCCTCTACACTTCCCCTGGGCCAGTCCTCGCCCCGGCCCCAGAGGCTGAATCCAGATGCCTCAGCCTCCAATTGCAGTCTGACGCACAGCCGCTCGCGTGAGAGCTTTCACAGCATGCGCCGGGCATCGTCTGTAGATGACATCGAGGCCATGAGGCCCGAGTGGGACCGCAAACATCGCAGCAGACCCTCCTGCAGCAGCACAGGTGAGCAAGTGAGATAAGAAGAAACAATTTGGCTATGCCTGAACTAATTATGTTTCTTCAGTCTCACAGCCATTTCAAATATTTCAAACTAAAACAAACTCTTGATAACTTTTCTTGTTCATACACACACGCACATGCAGGTATAAATATTGCAACATTCTACCTTAATACTAGTATATCCTAGTGAAATAGTGAAAGTGATCATTCGGTCATACGTGAACACATCACTGCACACAGTGTGAACAGCACGAAACTCACCCTCTGCATTTAACCCATTCACCAAGTGAAGCAGGGGGCTGCCATGAACACGGCGCCCGGGGAGCAGTGTGTGGGGACGGTACCCTGCTCAGGGTACCTCAGCTGTGCCTAGCAGTCTTGGGAATCGAACCTGGACTTTCTGATCACAGGGCGAATGCCCTAACCACTAGTGCATATTTATGTGAGAATTGCATTTCTTATTCACACATTTCTTTAACTATTCACAAAAAGTATGTATTACATTACCCATATATGGCAGATATTGAATAAGGCAGGGACTGAATGACACAAGGACAAAGATGGTACTGAATGTGGAAGGTGCTGAATGGGTTAGGTGAATGACTAAGGTGCCAAACCAGCTTTAATAATGAGCAGGACCCAACTAAGGTCTGCTAAAGGTCTGCTCAACTCTCTGACCAAACCATTCTACATTCTAGGTGCTGTGAACAACAAATCCAGCATCCTGAACTCTACCTCTGACTCTGACCTCATGCGCTACCGCACCATTAGCAAGATCCCCCAGATCACCCTCAACTTTGTGGACTTTAAACCAGATCCCCTCATTGCTTTGCCACCTGGAGAGATGGATATCATTGCTCCCTGCAAGCTCATCGACCGCACACACAATGTCACAGAGAAGGTCACACAGGTGAGGAGTGAGCTCTTTGTTCTTTTTGGACTGGTTTCTTAAGTCATTGTCTTCATTATCTTCTATTTCACTCTGACATGTTCCACGTGTCAGAGTGAGTCTATCCAGTCTTGATAGACTACAGTTTGTTGGTGGGTCAAGGTGGGTGAATTTGTAGGTTTTTTAAAGAAGTGGCAGATTTACTTTATAGCATGCAGTCCATAGCATGCTTTAGAACATTAAAATAAATGCAGGGCAAGAAATATTGGGATGGATTATTAAACTGGTGTTTTGAAGGATTATCTGGTATGCTGGCTCTGTCAGGTTTGATAAAGTGCTTGTCCTGTCTTGGCTGGTTCTGATATTTTGATCTTTATCAGATTTAGAGGTTTAAAAGCCATCAGCTTAGTCTTTGGCACCTCAGGCATTTGGCATCACTGCCCATACCTAATCTTGATACATACAGTATGTAGTTTTACTACGTCAGCTACATGCTGTAAATGTACTGCGTCAGTCTAATACTGCCAGCTTTTCACTGGATAGGAGTATTATGTTATGTTATGGTGATAGTTGAAGGTATGTTTCTTTCACTTCAGGGCCTGTATTCTCAAAGCTTTTCAGAGTAGAAGCAATGATAAAGGATCAAACTTTTCTGTGACTTGACTGACAGAAACAGGTACTGGTTCAGCGTATAGTGTGTAAAGAAAATATTCACATTTTGTTGCTTTTCAGGCTGAAATGAAGATGCACACCAAAACAATTTTCAGCTGTGCTTCCTCAATGCAGCCTGCCATGTCCAAGTGAAAGACATTATAGAAACAGTTCAGAAAAACAATTCTTGAAGCTTTTCAGTGATTTAGAAGGCAACTGAAAGCAAACAGTCACCTGTAGGTGGCAAGTCACTATTTAAAGATCTCAGGAATAATTTTTTTTAAAGACTTTAGCGCAGTAGTCTATAATTATAAAGTAAATAGTAGCACAGTAAAGTCTATCATTAAGAAGTACTACTTGGACCAACCAGATGGCAGTGTAATGACACTGATCAGAGAGGCTACCAAGAAGCCTGTGGCAACTTTAAAGCTGTTACAGGAATAAGCATGGTCATTGTGTGCATGCGGCAATATCATTACAACTACTCCACAAATGTGCTTGAATGGGAAGGTTATAAGAAAAAAAGCTCCATGAAATGGCCTAAAGAGAGCAGTCTTAGCACAGTCTCATTTAATCTGACTGAGCTTAAATTGTAAAGGAGAGTGGGTAAGTATTGCACAGCATAGATGTGTTGGTAGAAGTTGGTAGAGAAGTGTCCCATCAGACTCAAGGCCGTTTCAGTGATTCAGTTAGTATTAATAATATCCTTGTTATTTGCTTTCACTTAGCTGTTAGAAGTTGCATTGAGTAAATACAGCTGGAAAAATAGTTTTCGTGTGTCTTCATTCAGACACAAAATGTTCTGAAGGGGTGAATCTTTTCTATACCCATTGTAAACAGCAGCAATGTGCTAGACATGCTGTATCTACAGATAAGTGACAGTAGCAAGCGATTCTGAGTCATGAATAAAGAGATTGTTCCATTGCTTTCCAATGCAGCTCCAGTGATGAATTGTTAATTTGAGAATGAACTAAGCCAAGTGGTTTCAAATCTTCCCTGTGAGAACCACAAACTTACTATACAAAATTTCAAACCCTCACATCTTTAGGCTTCAGATGGCTTGACTGTAAGTCTGCTTGCCTGACTGGGTGTAACTGGGTTAATCTAATGCACCTTTATGCCGCACTGCTGGCCTGCGCTCTCTGTGCTTTGCAGAAATGAAAAGAGCGATTGATGACTGTGGGTGAAATGATGATAGATGAGGCGGCTGGGTCTGTACATTGTGGTATGAGAGTCCTTAGGCTAATCGAGTTTGGGGAGGGCAGACTCGTGACCGATGTGCTCTGCCACAGCAGCATGTGGCTGAGTGCTTGCTCATTGCTGTTGCACTGTGACAGTAATATTCCTCAAAGGTTTTCAGGGAAACATGCATTAGTACACTCTTACAAATAAAGCTTATGTGGTCCCACTTCATCTCTAACTTTGTAGGTATGGATGGTGTTACTATAGGTGTGTCGCTGACTATTTTCCTTTAATAATACACACAGTAATGTTACTACTGGTGATGTATTCACTGTTACATCTAGATTACAGTGTTCAAGCTTATCTAAATATGCATGTATTAATACCAGATAAACATATATAACTATCCAAGCATGGGACTGTTGTTTTTAAGAACCTTTACATTACATGCATGTTCTTGAAACTTTAAAAGTGTTCTTCACATTCACATACTTTATTTAGTAGTTCTTTAAAGGATCTTAAGGGCGCCAAAAGTGTTTCTTCTATAAAATCACTCCAAAGAGCCTGATTTGGTACCTTTTTTTAAGAGTGTGGATGATTAGGTTTTTATATAGAAAAGAGTAATGGGAATTTAAATGCTTGTTTTGTTTGTCCAGTCATTTATTTGTTGGCTGGTTGAATTAGTAGTCAATCATTTTTTTGCAACATGTGATCAACAACAGATTTTAAGGATACAAAACTGAGCAAAGGATGCAAAAGTATAATCAATAATCAAAGGAATTCACAAAACATAGTTGATCCTTTTCCTCTGCAGTTCATATAGGCCAGGGCTAACATCCACTACCAGTCAAAAGTTTGAAAACAGCAGATTTAATGTTTAAATTTGTTTTAATGATAAGACATTTTTGATTGAAATGCTTTTGGCTAAATATGAATGAAGATTAATACAAAAGGTTTTTAGAGATTTCAAAAAAATGACAAGGAATAGTTAAAGCAAATAAAATGAAGATATATTTGAGATTTTGCATGTTTACAAGTTTATTGTTCAAAAGGTTAGCAAATTTCTGACCATGACCATATTAAAGCCTTTGCACAAGGTCAGATTTCCTTTAGCCATATACCTATGTTCTGAAGGATCTGATAAACCTGCAGCCATGATTTAACTTGCCATAATTCTGCCATGAAAAAACAGTTACAATTACTAAAAATTCAGACATTCATCTTATAATTTTACATACTTTTCATTCAGATGATGTTGATAATACAGTGACATTAATTGAATGAAATTCTTTTTAATTTAATAAAAAAGTATTGCAAAATCTAATCAAAATATAAACCATATTTACAAGTTTTTGAAAATGTTTCCAAAACACGACACAAAAATAAACTAATTTCCACTGCACAAACTGATAGCGCTGTTACTTCAGAACCATGGACAGCGTTGTTTCTTGGGGCTTTTTTTGTCAAGATTTTTAAAATTATGCTTGAACTTTATAGTAGGGATGCACCGATACCACTTTTTTGGAAAACGAGTACGAGTACGAGTACTTGCATTTCAGTACTCGCCGATACC
>JBBPDE010000006.1:17827070-17838188 GCA_037974605.1 Nannopetersius ansorgii
TCTCTCTCTCTCTCTCTCTCTCTCTCTCTCTCTCTCTATCTATCTATCTATCTATCTATCTATCTATCTATCTATCTCTCTCTCTCTCTCTCTATCTCTCTCTCGTTCTCTGTATCTCTCTCTCTCTCTCTCTCTCTCTCTCTCTCTTTTTTTTTCTCTCTCCCTCACTCTCTCTGCCTCGCTCGCTCTGGCAGAAGCTGGATCTTCCGTAAAGCGTCTATTCCCAACATCGCTGCTTCATCTGCAACTAATGTGAAGAGGCTCCTGTTGCTGTCATGCTTCTGCGTTAGCGCGCTCTGCTCTTCTCCTTTCTGGTCTCGTGAATTATTCACGCCTGGCTCAGTGGAGCAGAGGGGGCTTGGAAAAAAAACTAGAAAGAAAACTCATTGAGAAAATCTAGCAGATGAGCTGTTGCCAGAGCTCAGGAGTGTCTGCTAGGAGGAGAGAGAGACAAAACGCGGCAGTGTGAGGGAGAAAAGAGTCTGAGCTGCAGGAAGCTCTCACAGCTGGAGCAGACAAACATCGGTGCACTGGAACAGCAGCTCTCTGGGCCATCAGAGTGTCTGAAAGCCGGGGAAGTGGAGAGAGGGTGGAAGTTTAGGAAGGTTGAACGCCTAGGGCATTGGTGGATGCCTGCTGGAATGGAGTGAGGCATGCAGGCTTGGCTGGCAGTGGTGCTGGAGGTGCCTCTTTGCCCTGGCTTGTTGGCAGAGGTGCTGGTGCAGGCGCTGACGGGGGCTGACGGGCCGGACGGTGGCGGCAGTGGCCTAATGCGGCGCTGAGGATCATGGTCGTTTCCTTGGTGCTGAAGCTTCTTTCTGAGCTGCTCCAGTGCTCTGCTCCTATGCCACTGTGCGAGGCTGGACCCACCAGCTGCCGCGGCTGGGACAACAACAACGCCCCGCGGCTGACTTCAGAGAGCAGAGAGGTGAGGGAACACACTAAATTCATGCTCAAGAAAGTGGAAGATAGTGTTCTTTGGAACAACAGAACTGGTTTTGGTGCCTTAAAATTCCTCAGAAGAATCAACCATATTCCAACAACACTTTTTTAGAATTCAAAAAGATTATTTGTCACACTTTTTCCCATGAATTGTATGTTCCAAGGTATATTGAAGACTGTACTTAGGTGTGTAACTTTTTTGTTCAATTTAAGAAGCAGAAAACCTTTTTTAATTGATCCCAGAGGAAACTGCTTGCACAGACACAAAAACACAAGTACAATATAAAATGTGAAGTCTAAATATATGCAATATAAAATCTAATTAAATGCTATATCATATGCTATCTGCTGTTTAATTTCAACATTGGTTTTTAATGTGTTTTGTTTTTTTTATTTAATAAACTATTATTAGTTTTGTTTTACTTAATAAATTAGTACGCTGTGACATCTACCCACATACTATAACTATTTCATAATGTAGACAAAAATGTTTTTGTTGCCATTCATGCTTCTTAATTAGCTTGAAAGGGGGCAAAATTGTACATTTTTTTCTCATTTTTTATTTCAGTTCTAAACTTTACACCACTGATACCTGTCAGAAATGTGTGTTTGAATAAGTGCATTGTATTAACAAGTGTTTTCGTACTAATTCTGATGATCTAAGACTATGAAAAGAAAAAAAGTATGAGTGAGAATTTCAGGATTTCCGATTTCTGGATATGTATAATTGCCTCTACCAAATCCAAACCTGGTGAGAAAGACTAATTGTTTGAGTTTTTTTTCATGTGTAAACCCTTTTTCCTTGTTCCAGTGCTCTGCTATGAGCCAGCTTTGGTGTTGCAGTGTCCGTGCTGAATCAGTGTAGATTATTTGATCTCCTGAGTTTAGGATGTAGTGCTGCACTGTGTGGGTGTGATGGACTGTTTGTCCTAGCAGAGATGAGATTCTAGGTAGAGTTCTTTTTCCAGATTCTTCATCCACCCACTCTACCCATCCATACACACACACACCCACACACACAGACACACACACACAAACACACACACACACACACACACACACGCTCGCACGCACGCACGCACGCACGCACGCACACACACACACACACAAACACACACACACTGTGGGCCAGAAGAGCACCTCTTTACTCATGGCCATGCTGGAGGTGGATCGCTAAAAAGCTCAGGAAGCAGCAGCACGCAGCCTACGGCAGACTTGAGCTGAAGGATGAGAATAAACGAGATACGGGGAGACATCTCCACTGCCACCACCGTGTTGATTAAAATAGCACTAACTCTCCAGCCTAAGGCTGTGTAGCCACCACAACACAGGATGTTCACTTTGTCCATCCCAGACCACTTTTTTAAAAATGGGCAAAACTGTCTCACTCCTCTTCTGTGACTCTTGGCACCTTTGATGACTGTTCTGGAGCAGTTTCTGACTTAAAATGGTATAAAATAGTCTTATCAGACCATTGTAGTTATACAATCTATTCTGTTAGTACCATATCAGATTTAAATAGTTCCAGTAATGGTCTTTGATCTAAAAAGTCACAGTGGAGGTACATGTAAAGGTAAATGCAGAGCTGCTGATAACTTAGTTGCTGCACCTGTAGCTGATTTTTGATTTAAAGATGCTTTAAACCTTTTACACTACCATGGTATTGATGATAAACATAATTCAATCAATTTCCTCTGGGATGAATAAAGTTTTCTGAATCTCATTCTGATAATAATTTGAATACTGATATCATGATAGGAATTTTCATACCATGCCTTCTATAATCTGTCAGATTGCTTTGGCCGTATAGCATATGCTAATGGCTTGGTGCAAATTAACCAAATGTATATTTATTTTTATATTTGGCTTTTATAAGAGATGAAGGAAAGAGGAAAAGAAGAAATGACAGATGGAAAGAAAAGAATAAGAAAGGAAGAATAAAAGGAAGGAATGATGAAGGAATGAAGGAAGTAAGGAAGGATGGAAGGATGAAATTTAAGTAGACAGGAAAGAATGAAGGAAGTGGAATGAAATGAAACAAAGACAGGAAGGAGGAAGGAAGAAAGGAAAGAAGGGTAGAAGGGTGGATGAAAGGAATAAAGGATATAGGAAAAAAATGAAGGAAGGCATTTGTATTTAAGCCGTTGTAGCAGCCTTGTGCTCTGGACAGAAATCTGAACTGCCTGATCTTGTCTGACACCTGACCTAGTCTGAGAAGAGCTATTGTGAGTTGACTTGATTCCTGAATGTCACTTAAACTGATCTGCAGAAAAAAGGATGTGGGGGGAGGGCATAGAGTGGTGGAGAGGAAGCCTGTCTTTAAAGACTTTTTCTAGGACTTATTTCCTAATCTGCACCTGGCATCATACGTTAAAGCTTTCATATCAATCAGTGAAAAGGATATATACACACACATTTGTCCACATAGTGTATATATTTATACAGATAATAAGCAAACAGAAGTGATTTTGTGTTCTGGGTGCCAATTAAGATATTTTGATTCTATCAGGCCTGCTGTATTTGGAAGCACGAGATATAGACTGCTAGTCTTGATTCAGATTTTGAATATATCTGTCCACAAAGCAACACTGGCCACCTGTACACAAAATCAACACACATATTAGAATCTTTCACAGCTATCCACACAGTACTTTTATTTGGTAAACCTAGCAGCAATTCCCAGCAGTAAACAAGATATTCTTGTGTGGTTGTCAACTCATGCACTATTTGGTTGCAAATGTCACGATAAATGCACTGGTATTAGATGCTCAGCGGTCAAGTCAAGTAAAAACAGCAGACATTTCTCAGAACCAACAGGGTCTGGTTTAAGAGACTCCAGTTCAGTATATCTTTGGTTTCTTCTCGTGTTGTGTTGCTCCAAATACATAGTGCAAATTTTGTGTTTTCTGAACTTTTTTTTCCTGGGGATATGCTGTTGTTTTCTTCTGAATAGGTTTTTTTTCATATTTACTCTGAATAAGTGAACCAAAGCATAGGTCAAAGCATAGTGAACCATAGTGAACCAAAGCATAGTCTCTCTCTCTTTCTCTCTTCCAAATTGTGTGATTTTTTATGTTAGAGCAGAATAGCTTCTCTTCTGGAAAAAAAAAACACTTTCTTCATGGCTGGCATCAGTAGAGGGGGTTCGTTCGCTCTGGGGGGCATGTGTTGGGGTTGCTGCGGTGTGAGCACACACACACATACACAGTCTTGGTCCTCCTGAGGAAAATGTAAATAGTTGTCAGTAAATGTTTGTGCATTAATTTAGTTTATTGATTTAGTTCGTTAATTAATTTACCTTTAGAATGAACACAAATAAACAACCTGAAAGTTATCTGCTGGTGATGATTATAACATTTGTAATATTGTGCCTATATCTGCCTGTATTAGCATTACAGAGAAACACAGGTTTTCATAAGCTAATATGAGGAAAAAATTAAATCCATGTGCAGATCATCTGTATGTACACATTCATACAGATATGGCCCTCATGCAGTTGCAGTTTGTACAAGACTACAAGTGAAACGTTTCAACAAGAAAAATAATACAAAAAACTTCATAACTATCACTTTTTTATTGGTGTGAAACAAAAAATGCTCATAAAAATAAGGTTTCTCTACCAATTTCAGTTCTTCAATAGCATTACAGTTGTATAAGGCTCTGGTCATAAACGTGAAACGGCGCCACCCGCAAACGCTGTGAAACTGTGAATTTCAGTGAAATATGTTTCACTAGCGCCACATTCATATCAATGTAAATCTCTACAGACCCCAGCGGCTCGTAGATTTTCGAGGTTTCAATGGACTCTAGTAGTAAATAAGTCCCACCTGTGAAACAAGCGACTGCCTACTGTGATAGGGTAGTTCTCCACTTCAAAATGACTGACATGACACTGCAGCCAATCACCACCATTGTTTTCACTGAAGCTTCATAAATAACAAAACATTTTATTTGCTAGTATTTATTAATAATATTTCTTTTTGTGGGCATTAGCTTGTTAGCTTGACCGCTTGCTAGCGATCTCCACCACCACCCAACCAAGATGGGCACTGGTAAAAAAACCCTGCTGGTATGACAGAGTGATTACCACCTTCACCAAGAAAACCAGAAAGGTAAAGTTAATTTATACGGTCAGAAAAAGGTTAAATATGTTTTCTTGGGATTTAGAAATATTGTTAATAATGTACTGTTTAAATAAACATTACTATTACATTTGCAAGATATGCACAATAAAATACTTTTTATATTTTGTAGTGATTTAACACTAACTGTGATGAGATTGAGGGAAGAGCAGGAGAGAGAAGATTCATAAAATCCAGAACATGTCAAAAAAATCAAGCTGGTCAGGGTGCATGGCGAGGTACTGAATTTGTTTTACTGCGGGTGAAGGGTGGTTTGTTTCAGCAAACATATTGACCAGGAGCCGCCACTGTCACACAGCCCTAAACAATACCTTGTGATCTTATGTGTATGTGTTAGCTCAATTATCCCTGCTCCCCTTTGAATTTCAGTATCTGCAGTTAGCATTCAGTGACTGCTAATAAGTCCTTAATTAAATTAAATCATTGCAAGCTGCAACTTTCCGTCTTCAATTTATTTATTTTAATTTATTTATTTTACACTGACGCTGATCTTTTGCACATTACCTTCCAGTATTGTAGCGTTCCAACTGACTGCTAAAGCAAAAATTGCATGTTTCTTTAATATTAAAAATGTGGCAAATTGCAAATTTTAGTTATAGTTTAGAGTTAATATTCATAGTTTTCTCTGTGTCCTTTGTATTCTTTAAAATCTGGAGCCATGGCATCTTGTCTCACTGTATATGTGTATATTGCTGAGGTGACAATAAAGTGCACTTTGACTTGCTGTCTGAAACTAATTCACACAGAACTGAATATACTAACTGTTGTAACTCACGTGCCAAGCTATTGATAACTTTTCAAAAGACATCAGCTGCTGGGGCATCACAGATCTAAAGAAAAGCCAGCTGAACCACAACGCTGATTTGACTGGCAGCAGTCGCCTCTTAGAACATGGTTCTGTTGTCTGGTACTGATGTAGCTCTGTGATGTGTCTGACAAGCAGATGTGAAGATGTTGTAGCGAATGAGTTGTCATAGCCCCCTTGTGTTGCACTGATTAAAATGACTTCTGAATCTGCCCTTCTCTTTCATCTGTCTGAGTCATTCTGCTTTGGTCGAGCGTTTCTCTTGCAGGTCATCCTGGAGTTGAGAAGCAGTCAGACTTCTGTGTATTAGCGTCACCAAATTGTGAAACTTCAATACAGAATCTTTTGACTGAATCTTTTCTGAGTGCACAGAAGTCCTTTGCATGTTTATCCCTTTGGTGCCTGCCTATGTACATGCATTCAGAGAGAGATTATTAAAATGTGCCTCTGGAGTGGTTATGATGTGTGCATGAACGCTAGGCATAATGAAATGTACCAGCATATCCTGTGCTGCTGTTTTTCTACCACTTTACAAATGAAGTATGATTCTGTATTTATTGCTGTATGCACTGTGATAGTACCTGTATTTATTGCTGTATGCACTGCGATAGTACGGGCGCACACATTTTGAGCACTCTTGAAATCAGTAAGAGCTTATTATTCATCAGAGTGGAAAGGCAACTGAAGTGTGAGGCCTATTTTTTTCATCTAAAGGCTTTTATGCTATTTGCATGTAATGGATGGATGAACAAATGGGTGGATGGATGAATATTATGATTTACTATAAGTGATGCGTATGTAGTCTTTATGAGGCAGTATGTGTAAAAATATGCACAAATACAATAACAGTCTGTTTAAATTATTGTAAACTGTTGCTCTTGCAAATTCAGCAAGTCATGTTTGAGGAGGTGCCCCAGATTTCCCCACGTGAAGGGTTTCTGCTGGCTGCCACATAATGAGATCACTTGTACCATGGCGAGAGTGCTGATGCCTTACAGTCAGCACTGCTTTTTAAAATCTTTGTCACATTCAGCTGTGTTCTCTGTCTGCCACTCACCGTAAGTGAAAAGGAAGTGCTACAGTACATGAAGAAATTGCCATTTAACAAACAGTGTTTCTTAAAACAAGTGGCACCCAAGGATTGCCAACAACTGCAAGCACATACTAGAGAAATGACACACAATAGAGAAACGACATCTACGAGCATTTCAGTACGTTCTTCCTTTTTCATGCCTGTAAATAGAGTAAACTGTGTGTTGTTGAGCAAATCTTGCTCTGTAGCTTAATAACGCCTCAGTGCTTTCACCCTCATTGCAGATTGTTTCTGGCAAGAAACGCCAGTTTTGTTTTTTGTTTTTTTTTTTGTTTTACCCTAGTTTAAATTGCTTCCTCTGTTATTTATTTAGCACGGGCAGTCCCATGATGTATAAATGAATTCCTTGTTCTATATGCAGTACTCCTGCATATGCAAAAAATATAGCTGCTCCATGTCCAGTGGACTATTTTCCAGACTCTTTCCCAAAATGAATGTAGATTTCAAGAGCAGCTCTTGTCAGTTCTATTGCAATGAGCTGTCAGAAGGAACAAGCTCACAATGAAATTCTGTCACAGCTGGTATTTTGGACCATAGTCTCAAATGCAGTCGAAAATCTGAAGAAAAGTCTCACTGTTGTGAGTTTTCATCATAACTATGTAGGATGACAGTCAGTCACCATTACTAAATCAACTTTTGGCCAGAAAGAAAAAAGCCCTTTAATCGCAAGTACTACAGCCTAGTTGGCTAATTAAGAGTTTTCAAACCTGGATAACTGCTCTGTCTGCTCAATAATTTGCATGCTCATTAAATCAACAGAGAATGCTGCCGGTGAGTTTATGTCTTCTACTTGCTGTCTGGTGGTGCTGTTTTCTTGGCTGTGGAGAAACAAGTGCAGTAATAGAATTTGGAGATTTGATCCATTCCTTAAAACTCCCATTCCTCTGCTCTGCTATCCACAGCAGTTCTGACGCCGCTCTCTTTTCTCATCCCTAGTGGATACTTCTCAGCAAATGCAAGTGTGCTTTTTACCGGAAACCATCTTTTCTTCTTGTTTGCTAACTTCTCACCGCAGATCAAACACTCTGCGAGAAAAGTGGTAGTGGTGGTGAAAGCAAATCTGTCCACGCACTATTAAATTCTCTATTTTCCTCTGAGACAATTCTTTTTTTGGATTTTGAATCCATAGCTCAGGAAAACACCCACTCAAGACAGAAAATGCCCACTCAGCCCACTTAAGTTTGGCAAAGAGATGTCAGGCTGTGACATTTTAGTTTAAAGCCTTTTATATTTGGTGCATAGGCTACAATTGGATAATGTACAGGTGACATTAGGCCTATAACAAATATCAAAATATTTTTTTTTTTTTTTATAAAGCTAGGAAGCCAATAGAAAAGGGCCAAATATCCACATACATCTCAGTAGAAAAGGATTGCCTCCTATTTGTGTAGGAGAAGAAAAAAACATTCTTGACATTAATGTACTTTCAAGTCAAGACTTCCATTCTAGATCATTTTGGTGGCATTGTCATGAAGACCAAAAAATTAAGACATTATAGTGACAGAATGTTTCCTGATCTATGATGTTTGGTCAGTGTTTTTGTCCAGAGTGCTTATAAAGCATAGCTCTTGCTTTCTTTCTCCAAGCGTTTGGTCTTATGTTTAGAGTTGCATGGTCATGACTTCTGGCAAGTTTGTGCGTTATTAAAAGTTTTCATCACTAGATGGAGAAGCAGTCTCCTAAGGAGATTATAAACCTCTAAGGCGATAAACTCTCCCCTGTAAATTAATTCCTTAAAATCTTCCGAAGACCTATGGCAGTAACTTTACTCAGTTTCCCTTCTCTTTGCTCATGTCTGCACAATCATTTATATTTAAAAGCCCCTCTACGGCATCGAGAGAGGAGATAGAGGGAAAAAATGAAAGAGAGAGAGATTCTAAAGCTGCAGCTTTGATGAAAAATGTAAGGATAAGGCTGTAGCCTGGGTAAGCAGGGGAGGATAGAGGGATATGAAGTAAAGGAGAAGAGTGCACTTCACAGCAGAAATATGCTTTGTTATGTTTAAACATCTGCGGCATGAAGGAAAAGGTCTCCCAGCATGGGGTGCTCCTCTAACTAGCCTGTGTGTCTGTTGACTGGGACATGAAACATGCTTGTAAAATATTTGTATTCACTTGGAGTGCACTATTTGTCATTGTCAGACATGGAGTAGATGGCAGAATATTAAAATCAATGACCTAAAAATGTTTATATGCAGAAATAACAGATGCCTAATTATTCCTTATTTTTTAGACTATTTACTCCATGGTGTACTGATGCCATTCTGAATTTTACATTTTTTTCCAGCTTTGAATGGCACCCCACTGAATTATTCATCATGGGATCAAAGCCAGCGCTACCCAAATAGCCAGCCAGCCATCTAGGCCTTGTTAATATGGACAGACCCTAGGCTCCGGGCCGCACCATTGTTTACAATAGAAATGGAGTCCTCTGAAAATTTTATGTGTCCATTTGCTGTGAAATGGATCTCTAACAGCAGCTAGGACACTCATGCACAATAAATACATCTGTGCACTCAAGGGGCATAAAATATTGAGACTGTGGATGGTGAGTTTGTACTGACGTCACTTGCGGTTTGAACAGATTAATTAATTAATGCTTCCCATGTCAAGTTGGCCATTAGCACTAACGAAACAGATATATTTAATTGCAGGAGTATACAGTTTTATTTTTGGAGAAAATATCATTACATACCAACATTAAGACATCGTCCAATCTGTGAAGCATTTTGAAGGATTTTAGTGGCTTAGAGCTATTCTGCCGACTGAAATTCTGGATGACTTAAAGTCATTGAGGTACATTGAGTTTATAGTGTTAAAACTGTTGCATGGCAGAATATTTGAGGATCTGTATATGGTCCAACTCTTAATGGAAGCTTGGCCATAATGCATGTCAGTGGTCCAAAACACAGGAAGGAGTGAACAAACAGAATAAAAATCTTAACCTCTGCACAGGACTGAAACCCGGTTATTTAATAAAGGTTATTGCTTGTCAAAAAGGCTGTCATTCTTTATAAATTTCTTAAATAAAGATCAGCTCACACTTAAAAACCAACTTTTCAACTACTTGGAGATGTTGCATCTTTCTGTTAAAAACAGATATATATTAAGACACCAAAATCCCTGGTTGAGAAAACATTAATCAGTCTAACTGCAAGCTATTAACTCAATGGATGTCCACCTGTGCACATTTTATTTCAGCTGTCAGGCGCTGGCTCATGCAAACCTCTGTGTGAAACCTGTAATGGCTCTACTTATCACAGTGAAGCCCTCCTAGGGACAGAGCATTAACTTCACAAGTGGTTATTTTGTATAGTTGAATCTGGGATAGGGGCATGTCTTATGAACTGGAGTATCAAGACAGAGGACATGAATAAATCAAAAGAAACTCTTGGGGTGTTCTGGAGCTATCACAGAATGTTCTCATTAAATCGCCTGCTGTGATATAGTAATGCGCTATTATAAGAGCACATTTGCTGGTTTGTTAAATGGTCCCTACGCAGAAGCAGAGCTGAATCCACTCTTTCAGTTGTCAGCGTCACAGTTTTCATGCTGTTACCTTTCATTGGCCCATTTCTTTCTTTCTCCTGTCTTTATCCCATAGCCGGCTCATGCTTTAGGCTGAGAGCCTGCATAACCTCAGTATTACATGCAAATATAAATGAAGGCAGTGGTCACAAGATAGTGGAATCATTTAAAACTTGACTTCAGGATCTCTGGTAACAGAGCCCAACTCTGAAACCTAACAAAACCATGCTTTAGCTTTTTGAGCTTCTAGGGATCTTTTTGTTTTAGGGTTTGTTAAATGTACTCTCCAGAAATAGCTTCTTCATCCTCATCCAAGTGGAAGAGGACCATGTGGTCATTGAATATAACATGCAGCAGCTAATCTTGGGGACATATGGAAGATTGTTCCACACAATCAGCAGCATTACTGCTGGTGGACTCTTGCACCAGGAGCTTGTGTAATAGTTTCTGACAGAGCTGGACTTGTGGAAGATATTTTAGATAAGACCCATAGGCCTGCTTCTGCTCCGGGCAGACTGTGCACGACATACATTTTTATTTTCCAGTGCTCGACATCGGCAGTTTTTACGCTGTAAAAAATTCAACATTGTACAAACCGGATTCCAAAAA
>JBBPDE010000006.1:17855659-17868467 GCA_037974605.1 Nannopetersius ansorgii
GACACCCCATACTCCCGGAGCACTCCCCAAAGGAGTCCCCGAGGGACACGGTCGAATGCCTTTTCCAGATCCACAAAGCACATGTAGACTGGTTGGGCATATACTCTTCACTCCTCAGTCCACACAGTCCATATTTAGAAAAAAAAAGTGACTTAAAAGACATTTCTGATATAGTGTATAGCATAAATTTAATGATGCTCTTCAGGTTCTTTCATAAAATGCCATTATGATAAGTTATGAGAAGTCTAGGCTATCACAATTAACTGATATTTCTTGTCATGTCCCATTAAACAGCCATGAGCATACAGGTTTACTGGATAAATTTCTCATATAAAAGTTTGATTTTGTTGCTCCTTTTACCTCAGTAGGGTAAATATGTAAATGTCACAAGTAAACCTAGGACTTTTGGGTATAATCGGCCATATTTACATTTATAGAATTTGGCAGATGCTCTTATCTACACCAAAAAGAGTCCAGTGACACTGTTTGAAGACTGTAATAGTCAGGGGGAGTTTGTTTCATCTTTGACTCACACTAGCTCAATAACATCTCAAACCCACAGCTACTCGATAGCTGGTTAGCTTACACAACATGCTGCTAACTTTATCTCTCTGTAAGTATGACCCACTCTCCCGAAGCAGGCCTCTATTGCAGCTTGAGTATGATGCACCCCTTTGCGTAAAGGAGTCTAATAAAAATTGAAATTCAATTTTTATTTCAGCATGATACCAGTCTTTCATGTAACTCAGAGTTCTGAGCTTTATCTGGTTGCTATATTCCTTGAGCTTTGAACAGATATATATGTCCAGCACTCTAAACTCTCAGCATTCAGAACTGTGAAGTTCATAGGTTGCTTCTATTCACTTTTAATCACAGGATAATACAATAAGCCTGCTACTATCACATGGCAGGCCTACTATCAGTTACTTACTCAGTATCTGTATTGGCTTTTTAAGCTAAAAGCTTAATTGTTTGTCATGTTCATTCTGATTGTTATGTATGTCCTATTGCAGAAGCTTCTACACAACCAATGCTGTTTCAATCAATCTAACTTGGTAGCTGAAGCCATTTCTCTGTATGCATTCTTTTCTGTACTTTTGTTTTCATGGGCTGGAGAAACACCATCAGTTACCACATATGTACTGTTCACATTTAGCCAAGTTTAGATCAAGCACCCAGAAATGTCCTTGACACACTTCACACAAAGTATGCATTGCACTCACATTTCATGAGAAGTCTAATAATATAATATAATAATAATAATAATAATAATAATAATAATAATAATAATAATAATAATAATAATAATAATAGAATTTCATTTATAGTGACCCAAGGTCACTTTGAAGACTAAACAGTTCTGAGCACGATAGATAGCTATATCAAGGAAATGATACAATTAAGGTATAATAAAAATAATGGCTTGTGTGTGTGTGTCTGTTTATTTCTAGACTGGAGACACGTATGTCCACAGACATCAGTGCGATAATGCAGTTGCTGCAGAGACAAATGTTGCTGGTGCCTCCGGCCTACAGCACGGTGTCCTCAACCCCACAGGCCTCGCCATACCCAGGCCCTAGCCCTGGACCTGGAGAAAGACTGATCCAGCCTGTTACACCACTGGAGGCTGACACACTCACCTCACTCTCACAGGTACACGCATCAGCAAAACATAAACTACCTATTTAGAAGTTTAGATTCACTTATTTTAAAAAAACATGTTTTTTTGCATTTCAGTATATCATATATTGTATTACAACATGATGCATTATAATATGTTAATGTCACGTCTGGGCTGTGACCTTTCGCCAGACATTCTTTCTTTCTTTTAATTTTAGATTTTCTGTAATGAAAAGCAAATAGGCTTGATGGCCACCAATATTCAAAACAGAAGACAGGAACCGAACAGACACAACTAAGGATTACCGTGTTGGAAAACTGACAACTCCTAAACACAAAGGCAGCCTCTTTATACAGGCCACTGAAACACAAAACACATCATATAAATTGGTATTTCAGCCCTGGCAGCTGAGAACCCTTATTGCTTCCATCTGCCAGAGATAAGACCACACCCCCAGTCAAGTCCTTAAACAACAGCGACCTCTAGCAGCCTCTGACTGGGGATGTGACAGTTAAATGTGTACTTTGGCCAAAAGAACACAGAGAACTCTCTCTGACACAGAATGTGTAATTAGGATGCCTAATAGTAGAAATCTGAATAAAATACCAGCTGTACTTCAGTACATTGCTCTTTTTGTTGATCTCGTTTCATGGTTATACCTTAAACAGTGCTGTATCTAGTTCCATACTTAGTGCATTGCTCCCAGTGTCTTCTTTGTCTACAATTCCCACCAAGAGCCCACCATTAATAAAATAGTTCTAATACTGTTTCTTATAACCAGCTAATAGTCTTTTTTTCAAGTCTTTTCTTGATTTATACATTTAGGAAGAATAAAGAATTTGGGGAAACAACAAAAAGTGGAAAAAATATAAAGATTTGAGAAAATCAGAGTATTTATAGTTTGAATTTTATGTGTGCTTTCGATTATTGCCTTGTTACGATATACAATCTCTTTTCCTCTTCAGATTAGCTTCCTGGATTTGTTGGTAGAATTATTTCTTCCTCTCAACATGTGTCACTGACTTATTTATTATTTTTAAATGTAATTTGGTATCACCTGAACCTTACATTGTGTGGAAATTTCATGATTAATGGCCCATATAAGAGATGATTCCTTCTCCTGTAAAGTTGCCTTTTTGGATACACTAGGTGTTATTCTGACACCAGAGTACAATGTGTATGTATATCCTCAATAGTCTTGCACAGATTTCCCAATATTGCTCTGTGTGTCCCCTGCTTAGATTTTGGACCCACAGGACTTCCCAGCCAAGTCTTGTGAGTCTCTCCACTGCCTGACAGAGCTCCTTCCATCAGAGACCCCCATCCTCAGCCCCGGGGATCTCCCGCTGCAGAGCCTGAGCCTGAGGCCAAGCCCCCAACCTCCAGACCCTGACGTGCAGCGAAGGTTTTCCCTACAGGAACAGCAGAGCCCTCTGGACTCACGGACTCCGCAGAGACACAGTTCTGATCCTGGGAGCTAGGGAGCAAGACAGGGAGGAAGGAGGAGAAACAAACAGTGTAAGGGGAGGAAGAAAAACAGACAGCTCCTGTAAATGACTCCCGCTCTGCTTCTCTCTCACTCTTTCTCAGTAATTTCTCTCTCTCTCTCTCTCTCTCTCTCTCTCTCTCTATATAATTCTTGCACATCTCATGAGGGTCTTTTCTTTCCATTCCTGTTTTTGCACTGAGATAAAGATATGAGTGAAGGGATTAGACCAGATGCACATGCATGTGGCAGCCCTCTTTTTTCGTTTTGCTGGAGCGGGAGTGTTTCTGTCCCTATGGGGGAAACTCCACAGGACTTAAAAACAGCTTAACGGCCCACAGATTTCTCCATGAGGGTGGTCTAAGTGCCCTCAAATTGTGTTGAACCATCACCAAACTCTTCTAAGATGGACATGCGGAGCAGTGAGGGTGAGGAGGGCCGCTGAACATTGCCCACTCCTTTTGGCTTTTGTTAAAAAAGCGGAATGACCACTCACGGGACAGCCTTCATGTTCAAATTGTCCCTTTACTGCTGTTATCCAGTATTGGATTACCATATATCAATAATAACGGAAATAATAATATAAGTAGCCATTATGTCTTGCACTGAATTTTATTTTTCAGAATCTTTATCTATATCATGTCTGCGGCGCTTCCGAAAAAAAAGGAAAAGAAAAAGAAGAAAAAAAATTGTTAAACTTTTTAGTGTTAGCTGGCCTAACAAAAAAAAAAAGAAAAGACAAAACATATGTAATCTGTCTGTTCTGTCCTGTCATTCTGCCTCTCATTCCCTGGATGTCTGTGGTAAATATGGAGCCTTAGAGTTTGAGAGAGCACTGGATTGGTTTGCATTAGTGTGGAATGGGTGTGCCTAAAGCCATGCTTACTGAACATATCAAATTTCTGTGCACTGACACCCCATGGCTTGATAAATAAAGATAAATGAACAATATGCAAAACAAGCCAAATGAGAGTGCCCGTGTTAAACTCCGCATGATGTCAGAGGTATGTCCTAGTGTGCATTGGTTTTGGAATTTGGCTTTATACAGGTCTATTTATTAGGGATGTCCTGCTTTCTCAGACATGGTCTCAGCAATACTTGTCCCTACGATCTGCAACCTCACATGTATTTCTCTTTGGGATAAGACTATGGAAAAAACATTTCCCATATATATATGTGTGTGTGTGTGTGT
Organism: Nannopetersius ansorgii; assembly: GCA_037974605.1. NCBI lineage: Eukaryota > Metazoa > Chordata > Actinopteri > Characiformes > Alestidae > Nannopetersius > Nannopetersius ansorgii. Next base: position 17,859,959 of record JBBPDE010000006.1, read on the forward strand.
GTGTGTGTGTGTGTGTGTGTGTGTGTGTGTGTGTGTGTGTGTGTGTGTGTAATGCAGTGAAATTAAAATAAAATGAAATTACAGCAATTGACATACACTGGACAACACATTAGAAAGCATACAAACTCCATCAAGACAAGGATTACTGCATTGAATTTGTCAGGTAGAGGCACACTTTGGTCTGGGAACCTCTGTAATGTGTGCCTGTATGTATACAGTAACACTATCGAACATACAAAGGCACTGTGGTGAGGGGTTTATGGATTGTGTCAATATTTCCCACTGGTTTGAGTTAGTATTTATGCTGTATATCAGTTGTGAATTGATTCTATTTTGTTGATACCAAATACTACTTTAATTTTGAAAGAGACTATTTTCATTACTAATGACAAGAAGCTGAAATGAAGGGTGTCTGACAATTGACATATCTCATTTCGTTTATTATGATGGTGTGGGATGACAATTGAAGAAACAATGTTGGTGACAAGGAGTTGCACGTATTTGTCTGTCACAGACTTATCATTATTACTGTTATGCTTTGTATAGTCTGCTCTTAGTGATTGTCCAATCATTCACATCCATACCATTGTCATAATGCAGAACTAGAAAGAATATATGTGAGTTCAGTTTTTTTCTTAATAATCTCTCAAAGCCATCTGTAACATACATACAATTGCCATGGACAATAATTTCAATGTGTTTCCAAAAATAAAAGAACGAAAAGCAGGGGCTCTAGAGCAGTGCCTTATCTTGAAACACACTTACAATAGGAGACAATGTGACAGATCCAAAAGATATGGTCACAGGGAACACCTGGCAGTGGAATTAGACATCAGAATATTGGGCTGAAATATGACAGGAACTTGTTGACTCAAAGCAGCACATGCCCGATGGTTCCTATTGCAAGTGTGTTTCAAGAAAGCAGGTTTTCTGTCTTTTCTATTGAAATCTATACATTGAAATTATCTGTGGAAATGGGCTGTATGATAAAGATGCAACTGAAAGAAAAACTGTGTTTCCTTTCATGTATTTAATGAGGCAGGTACAGTATACTTGTGTAAACAGCAACTGATTAGAGAGCGTGCTTTACTGTGGTTATGTTTTTAATGGGGCACTTTAGAGCTCAACCAAAGCACACAGTTTCTTTTCCCCAGCAATGAAGTCTGAGGTGTGAGGCAGGTGTGAGTGTTGGATTCTGGTTGACATTTACAGAGAGCAGTTATATAAGAATAAGACACTTGACTAATGAACTTAGTTCATATAGCTTGCTTTATTGACAAGGTACTGTTGTATGGCCTTCATAAGATTATTATCCAGGTAGTACAGTCACTCTGATGATATTAACAGTAGATAAATGAACGTTCCAAATATATAATCAGAGAAAATGCTGTAGTTTCTCAAAAAAAAAAAAAAACTTTTCAAAAACTCTCCTACATTTATAATGAGAAAAACATTGTCACCATAATATCGTCATAATCTTTGTGTGTGTGGCGACCATCTCCTAATGTATGCTGCTGGCCTCCTATCATATGTAATCATGATACTCATAGTCTTGCTGTTTGTTCGGTGTACTGCTGTGCACTTTACAGATCCCACTCCATCCCATGTAAAAATGTATAAGGTTTTCTTCCCCCCTGCACATATCTACTTATAATAATATCTCCAATGACTGTTTAGGTATGTAGATATTCCTCTGTCTTGTGTTTAATTTATTTTGGCAATGCATTTACACTGGATTGCTCTTTTTTATTTTTCCCTCTAATGGATTGTACATAAGAGAGTCTTGTAAAGGAATTGATTCTTGGCACTCATATAGCCGGCACTATGCAGAATCTGACATTTCCTTGGCATGCTTCGAAATGCAGAAAAAAAAACTGTAGATGAAAAACATATGTTTGATTTTATAAAGAAAAAAAAACATGCTAAATATGTGAATAAATATGTTGTTAATACTAATAACAATAATAATAATAATGATTATATGACATGTAATGATGACTTTGGTCACATTTTATTTGCATGCTGCACTGAAAAGGACAGAGGTGCGAAGGCAGCTGATCCGCTGTTGAATCAAGAATGTGTAGACAGATGCACTGTACTTCCAGGTCACTTGTGAGAGTGATTTTATGTACTTCCAGCTCATGGAAGAATGGACATGTGAAACTGACAACTACTGTAACAATCCCAGCGCAACCGATTTCCACATCATAGCAGGACTCAGGCCCGACAGTCCGGGAGGGGCGCTCATACAGTCTCCTGATCCATATCAGATCACTCCAGAACGCTAAGCTACAGGTCTTGATTGTGTGATAGAATCATAAAGGGTTGACTTTATAAAATTTCAAATATTTCTTTCAATAAACATCTTTGAAAACAATTCAAGAACCAGACGGTGTTCTGTTTATTTTTTCCGTGTCATGAACTACAGTGTGTTACTGAACATGGTGCTTTATTAAGCGTGAAGAGACTTTAGTCCAGGAACGTCAAACTCTGGTCCTGGAGGGCCGGTGTCCAGTACAATTTAAAGGTTCTCCTCCCTAAACACATTCACTAAACAATTAACCGGTGAACCAGGTGTTTCTGAGCAGGGAAATCACCAAAACGTGCTGGACTACGTCTCTCCAGGACTGGAGTTGGTTTAGTCATTCTTGTTCTATGTTTCTCTCTGTCTTTCTGTCTTTGTGTGTGATTCCAAGCTTCCTATAAGCAGCTGTCTGCCACAGTTACTGTCCCTACAACACTTAGTATTATTATTATTAACACCATAGTATTAAATTAAATGTAAATATAATGTCATTAAATTACAATTTCTGACAGTTTTTTCAAATAGAACCCTATTATAAAACATTAAGCCTGATCTGGTTTCTTTCAGTTTCACATTGCAATTTTGCTAACACACAAACACTCCTGTCAGTGTTACCTTCATGGGCTGCATCTGCTGATACTTCACACTGATTGTTTGTAGATGGGTGTGTAAACTGCTTTCTAATTTTCTGACACACCGCTTTACCAGACCAAGGTCCAAAACACATTTCTCACCTGCTTTTTTGGTTCAAACCAAACACGGGCTGGTGCAGTGAGATGCTCTGGGTAATGTTCTGCTGGGTCCTGTCACTCATGTGAATGCAACTTTGATGTAGCACCTACCTAAACACCGTCACATAACCGCTTGCAGTAGGATAATTCTCTCTGCCACATTCCAAACAATGTTCAGGCATGGTTTGAGAAACATGACAAAGAGTTCAGGTCATAATGGCTTAAAAACTGATTTTAGCGAGATCTTTCTGAATTGTTTTGCTTGCACGCAATTCACTATTTTGATAAAAAATCTAGAACATACTAGGGCTGGGCGATTAATCGAAAAGTAATCAAAATTGACATTCAGAACCTGTAATCGATAAATTTTTTTAAAGGCCGATTATTTCGATTACCTTTTAAAACACTACCGCGTGTGGAGTGACGTGACCCCGCTTCGTTATGTTACGTTATTCCGTAACTATGTAACATAACGGGCTTGTCAGTGAACTACGAGGGAAAAATATATATATAAAATAATCGTTCATTAATCGTAATCGAGTTAAAGTGTTCAATTGATCGAGATTTTGATTTTAGGCCAAATCGCCCAGCCCTAGAACATACATACATACATACATACATACATACATAGAACAAACAAACATCATGTTGACATTTAATATTTAAATCAATTAAATATTATTATTTAACATTTCACTCCAGACATTGTGTAAGTAGTTATGTTCAATATTTAAGACGCAACTGATGTAGAAAACTAACTTTCCTGGTTGCATGAATCTAATCAAAGTTTTGTAACCCTCTTTTATGGCACAACACTAAGTCATTTTTGCACAACTGCAAAATATTTTTTATAGTTTTGTTATTCTGTTGCTCTATTGTTACTGTATTTTTAATTCTCTAATGTCTTATCCTTATTCCTGTTGTTGCACTGTGTCACATCCCTCCTTCTCCTGGTACATCAAACAGGCATACTTGCAGAACTCCAATTCAGAGAGATCCATTTTTTATTTTCAAAATAAACTCAAACATAACAACTGGCGTGAGACCCAGACTAAAGACTATGGATTTTCTCAAAACAAAAAGGAGAAAACATGAGAAACAATAAATAGTATTTAGTTTATGTGTTGGTCACACATAAACTAAATACAAAAAATCACAACCCCACAAACCAATCTCAAAACGAAATTAGCTCCCTTGAGACAGCTGCAACCAATAATAAACTAGTGCACAAGAATTAACAAAAGCCAAACCCCTGGCGGCCTCTAGCGGCCACGCTCTGTCACTGTCTCTAGACTTGACACACCGAGCATGCTCGTGACAAAAGAATTTCCCTCTGGATAAATTAAGTTCTTTCTTCTCTTCTCTTAAACTGCAATATTAGAACAAAAAGACATGCCCTGAATTTCAGAGCAGATTTCTAACTGCAAAATATACAATATGTATTCTAGATTTGAGGGAAATGCATTACTGTAAAACTAAAAGATAACTAAGTGCGTCATAGAAGTATAAAAATAACTAGAATGTATTTTTTGCAAGAAATTGTGTGGTTGTGTGGTTGCTATGGTGTTGCAGGGTGATTATTAATGTGCAGCAGTTACATTGTGATGCTTCTAATAATAATTTTTAAAAAATAATTAAAATATAGTATTTTTGCAAGAAAATGCAATGTGTGGTTGTATGGTTGCTTTTGTTGTTGTTGTTGTTGTTGCTAGGTGTTTGCTGTGGTGTTGTGAGGTGATTACCCATGGTTGCTATGGTGTTGCTAGGTGGTTACTAACGGTGCCGCATTTACATTCTGGTACTTCTGACTTTACCTTTTTTGAGGGAGATTTTAGAGGTTTCCACATCTGGTTCCATCCACTGCCACTAGGAACAATTCTGACTCAATAACGTTCTCTAGAACGGAGAATCTCACGCCACACCCACTCTGAACCTCTCTGTTTACACCATAAATTAATCATTATGGAGGAGTTTGTAAAAGTAGGTGGAGCTCCCGTTTATGTCGATTGTAGGTCTGCGGGTGAGCTGAACAACACTAACAGAACTATTTTGGTACCTAGCAATGAGTAATCTGAAATAAAATGGAAAGTGAGTTTTAGTCATTGTATTCTGCTTCTGCAGGCTGTATTAAGTGTTATGCCGAACTCAGCAGGCTGCAGGATGAGGCCAGTAGTGACCACTAGAGGGCAATATTACCCCACTGTTAGTATTTCAAGTAAAAAAAAACCCTGGTACTTTCCAGCTTCTTAATGGACATTTGCACACTCTTGACGTTCCTGTTTTGCTTCAAAGAAAAGAAGAGAAACACACACACACACACACACACACCATTAAAGTATCTGTGTGTGGTATATTTGCTTTTCAGCTGTGCAAAGTTCAAAATGAGGAAATAAAAGTGATACTGATTTTAAAGAAAGGCCATGTAGAAGCTGTCCTCTGAATCCCATTCTGTGATCACTGGCTCCTTGTAGGAGAACTTTCATCCACAGGCATGCAGGACCTTCCACCTTCCTTACTCAGTTACATTGTATTCATTTGTATATAGTATCTAACTATTTCATGTCCATATTCAAATTGGAAAATATTTTTTATATTAATTCAAATATTCATCAAAATATTCATCACATATTTAGTGTATTGATACAATTGTAATACATATATTTTTTTCACCAATTAAATAATGAGTAATTGTTTCACTGGTAATGATTTAATGATTATTGAGTTAGTTTACCAGTTAGTATAATTTAATCAGTAAATTAAATTAATATCACTTTGAAAGGTGTGTTCTTTACTCCAGTTATTAAGACTTTTACTCAGTACAGGCGTAGTGTGTCTCAGTGTTATAATAATAGTTGTCACTATGTTGGACATCAAAGATATACAAGAAACCATACGACATTTTAACATCAAACATGAACAAAATATTGGGACCCCTGACCACCACACCATCAGAGACTTTAATAACATTGCATTCAATCATACAGACTTTAATATGGCGTTGTTTCTCCCCTTTACGTGTATAACAGCTTCCACTCTTCTTTGAACGCTTTCTACAGTTTGAATGCTTGTAGTTTCTGTAGGAATTCATGCTTCTTCATTCTGTAGAGCATTTATGAATTTAGGCACTGATGTTGGATGAGAATCTGGCTCACAATCTCTGTTCCAGTTCATCCCAAAGGTGTTGGTTGGGGTTGAGATCAGGGTGCTTTCACTGAAGTCATCCAACCATGTCTTTATAGAGCTTTGCTTTGTGCACTGGGACACAGTCATGCTGGAATAGAAAAGGATCTTCCCCAAACAACCCTTCACTGTAAGTTATTCAATAATTAACAGGTGTGTCCAAATACTTATGCTAAAGCAGTGTGGGTTGACGGTTTAGTCGAAAAGCTTGAGACAGAGAACTGGTTTTCTTTATTACTATCCGGCACTGCTGCAGTAGTTGCACTTGCTGTGACTCTTTCTTAACCACCGTTGAGGGCCGGGGGGGCTGAGGATGAGAGTCAGGCCGCGTTCAGGCCTCTGTGCTGCATGAAGAACAGGCCTACAGCATGGAAACTCCGACAAGAGAGGAAAACTCAGAAAAAAATCAGCTTCTCGCACAGGTAAGAGCGAGTGGTCATATGTTAATGCACTTATGAACAGGAAATATAAAATCATGAAATAAAGATTTTTTGACATTATTAGGTCAGGGGGTAAATAATGAGGTTATTGATTTAGGTTTCATCATGTACCTAAATCTGTAAAAATACCTATGCAAAAGGTAAATTACATAAATAATCCATTCATAACAGCTTGCATCTCAGTTTTGCCTTTGTAGTTTATCACAAGCAGTTTGCCACCCTGAGATTCGTTTGAACACGGCCGGAAACTCAGATAGGCGGTGCCACCTGTCAAACTCACTTCACTATTCGTTTCGATTGGTCAAGGCCGCTGTCTGCATGATTTAGACTGCTGTTGATTGGACGAATCGAGCAGAGGGGCGGGACTAAGGGCTGGGTCGTTAGGGAGGTGCCGCTGTAGCGGAGAGGGCGGATCATCCCGGGGCTAGCGATACCACAGACGCCCGAGAAAGTGTTCTAAACAGCGCAGAAAACGGTGAGTGGAGTCTAATAAAACCGTGACAGGAGACGAGATAGGTTCACAGATGTAGCAGGGGTCTTTATTCGTGGTTTTAAGGGTAATTGCCGTGTAATTTGCAGCTCTATCTGTGGCTGGGACGCAGGAGTAGAGAGTTAGCGTTAGCAGGGGAGCTAGCCTGAGCGGCTGCAGGTCTCGACCAGAGAGTGACACGGCCCAAAGATATGGCTGTCCGTGAAGTTATGCAAGACTGTGATTTTTTTTTTAAGTGCTCTTCAGACTGAGCAATAACACGGCGCCGGCATGCTCATGACTGACACTGACTACTGTTGTTTAGTCTTAAGTTATAATGCGAGAGAGTTCCCACATTTTTGCAGCAACTCCTCTCTGATCACGTTTTGACCAGTAAAACGGTAATGGGAGTTGAGGCCAGGCAGCATGGTGAAGTGGTGGAGCAGGAGGGATCTAGATGTCTCTGTGCAGACTCTCCCACTCTCAGGGGCTGGTATAAAGGAGTGGCTGACTTTTTCTTGTCATGTGTGTTGTCTTGAATCACTGCTTTTCCTACTTGTTCCTCTTCACAGTGTTTTTCACACAGCCCACATTCCCGAGTCTCATATTGTGCACTTGCACATATTTCCAACCATCTGAAACATGTTAGTTAACCAATGTCCCAGGGACATGGATTGGGTCTTACATCAGACCAATCTCCTCTCTGGCCAACAGGATTACAGATCACTGCTGTCAGGCTCTAGCCTCTGAGGCTGGTTAGATGGAAGTATTAAGAGAAATGTATGCTGTGATTGTTTAATGATGGTTTTTGATATATCATTCAGGTGTTTGATTGATTGAGTTTTCTGTGTTTCATTCATGAACAGTAATAATAATAGCAGCTGCAGGCAAGGAGCTAAACTTTGTCATTGCAACATTCAGAAATATAGCCAGAAAATTCAGAGCCCAAAGTGCAGAGAGCAGACGAATTGAGCAACTTCATCAAGGTATGAAGTGAAAGGAGTATTTGTAGAGAAATGTTATGACATTGGCTCAGTGAAAAAGTTGTATTTTCAAACAACTTGAACAAGCATCGCCACATTCATGTGGAATTTCTTCCTTGACATGGCATTTTAAGTCAGTAGAATTAAATTAGACATTGACTAGATAGGCAGTCAGTTTTCTAACTCTGTGATTAAGTTCACATTAAAGCAGTCCTGTACTGGTAAATAGTGTGGAACACTCAGAGCTGTTATTGTAATGTTTCTTTTTATAGTGGTTATTTAATTGGGGCAGCTGGTGGCCTAGTGGTTAGGGCATTCGCCCTATGATCAGAAAGTCCAGGTTCGATTCCCAAGACCACTAGGCACAGCTGAGGTACCCTGAGCAAGGTACCGTCCCCACA
>JBBPDE010000006.1:17879421-17894230 GCA_037974605.1 Nannopetersius ansorgii
GCGCGTGTCTGTGCTGCAAGTAAAGCGCATGCGCAAGATCGGTTTGAAATCGGCAATACGTGTGAGTGATCGGCCGACCGCCGATCATGCCAAAAATCGTCCGTTTCCGATCAGTGGCCGATCGATCGGTGCATCGCTAGTGAAATATCTTTAAATGATTTATTAGCCAATATGAAAAAATTGAAGAAAATGTCAATGCAGCTATAAACTGGGATTTGTTTAAAGTCAGTTACGTTTGTGACAGAGTCTAGACTGTTTCTGTGATGTTACCTGGATTTTATCATCAGGTAATAAAATTTGGGCTGGACTGTGAAAAATAAGTTTAAATGTTCTGTTTATTTGTCTTGCACAAACCTTCAGCAAAAACAAAGTATTTCACTTTCCCCCACATACTTCATATGTTACATGTAGTCTGTCTGAAACTTCACTTTCAGTTTCCCACTTGGTTAATGAGGCTTTGCCATTTTGGAAGCCATTCAAAAATAGTTTTGTTGGAGGCAACACAAAATGTCATCAGAACTTTTTTCTATGCCGCAGGAATGAACCACAAGTTTATGGAACAGGAATATAAACACAAGTGCATTTAGCCTACAAGTATCTGCCGTAACAATAGTAGCACTTATGTGGAATAAAGGGGAGGACAAATTATGTGATTACAGGATCTTCAAAGCAGGCGTGGTCTGAGATTAACAAGTTGCATCATCCCACATAGTTTCTTATTTGGGAAATGCATTTTTACTTTGGCAATATCTTCCCCCATTCACTGGCCTGCCATTCACTGGGGCAGCTGGTGGTCTGGTGGTTAGGGAGTTGCCCCTGTGTTCAGAAGGCCATGGGTTCAAATCCCAGTACTCAGGGGCACCACTGAAGTTCCTTTAAGCAAGATACCATCCCCACACTTGTCCCTGAGCACCCTCAGTTGGTAGCTGCCCACTGTTTCACTTGGGTTAAATGCAGAGAAATAATTTCACACTGTTCACACTGTGTGTTGTGCTGTGGTGTGTTCACACGTGACCACAACGGGCCACTTCACTGTACTTCACTTGAACATGAGTGGGTCATATCATTTGTTCAAGATAAAATTTGAAAACGCCATGGGTAAGTCCATGTGGTCCATCGATCACATTAAATATGGATATTAGTGTGGCATCTATTCACCAAGTCACTATATTTATATACAGTTTTGTGCAAGTTCTTATGCTCCTATTTAAATTGTTTACATTCTTATCTCAGCAGTTAGTGTCTTTCTGTAAAAAAATATATTACATATTAGAATAAATGAAAACAAAGAAAGCAGTTTCTAAAAAGTAAAAAAAAAAACTGGTTACAAGAACACAAGTTTAGTTCCAGATTTGTCCTTGTACCTGATAGTACTTGAATTTCCATTACTTTGGCATTTTGGCATTAATCTGCCTGAACCTTTAAATTCAATGTTGTGACTTCTCCAAGCATTTGGTCGACCAGTGGAAGGTTCGAAGCCCTGGTTCTCTGCTGGATCAACCTCTACCCATGTTGTGTGGAGTTCAAGTGGTCCTCCAGACAGATTGGTTAAGCAAATTATTCAGTTGCTTATACTGCTGGTTTCATAAAGGCTACCATTTGAGATCTGAATTACAAAACTGCAGATTCGAGGCCAAACTGTCTGTCCCATGAGAAACATATAATTTGGTCTACCTTTTGTAGTGTTTTGTTTACTGAAATTGATGGTTTTGGATGTTACAGAGGCCAAATAGAAGGCTTAACTCAGAAACAGACCTGTAGTCATCTTGTTTACCCAGTACATTACGGAGGGTCTAATTGTGTGTCTCTAATTTATTAAGTCACTCCCATCTGTGAGACAGAAATATCTGAACAGGTGAGCAGAGAGAGATACAGAGAGACAGACAGACAGAGAGCGACATGGTGGGTAGGATGTTTGAGATTTATAAAATTGGACTGTGTGCGCCTGCATAGCATGTATGCTCATCCCTGAAACCTTAATCCTCACTCTGATGCACCACTGGCACATGTTGGACTAATCTCTCAGGCTGAGAAAATCAGGGAAAACTGGGAGGGAAGGGGGGATAGGAAGAGGAAGGGAGAGATTGAGAATTGCTAGGAATTGAAAGCAAATTTATTTGACCCCCTGGTTATAATAATTGCTTTATGTTTTCTGTAAGTCAGCCTCACATTATAAGACTGTTTTTGTTTGGCAGTGCAAGTGCTCCTGGTTGTACCCACCCACACTGCCCTCTAGTGGCTATACATTTGTTCAAAAAAATTGTTATTTGTGACTCTTTCTTCAACTCATTTTATTTGACTGTTGGTGGAATAAAAATAATAAATATATAAACATACTACCAAAACTAAATGACCCTTTATGCTGACATGATGGTTTTGTTTTTCAGTTTTATTATCTAACAGTGAACATTACAGAAAAAGTATGTAAACCACCTTAGCCCCTTCTAATGTCTCTAGTTCCATGTATAAAAAATAGCTTTTGAGAACACCATTAAAATGCTATCCAGATAACATTAGACCCCATTGATTGTCACGTTTGAATAATTCTGGCATGCTAACACTAAAACTGTCAAAAAGAAAAAAAAGACCTAAGCCAGCATTTAGAAAATACAAGTCTATGCCTGTCTCTCATGTTGTTGTGCATATATCCTGTAGAACGATGGCGGACCTGACTCTCACAGACGCTCTGACTGACAGCGTGCCCCAGGCCGCTGAGGAGAACATGGTGGAGAGGGACTTTGTGGCCACGCTAGAGGCTGAGACCTTTGATGACAAGATTGGGGAGACAGTGGGCAAGACAGACTACATCCCACTACTAGACCATGATGAAAAGGGTGAGTTACACATAGCTAGCAATGGCTAAGCTATGTTAAGAGAACTGATGATAATTTAGAAGCTAAACGTTAGTTTAGAGTTAGCTTAAACTATTGCAACATATTTGCTTTTGAATTTGGATATATATATAAACATGTCAACAGATGCTATTCTGCTACACATATTGCTACTTATAATGCCACAGCAGCATAATCCTAACACGCCTGTGTTGTGGTAAAGAGGCCTACATTGGCATAAGGAGAATTGTCCTGTCAGCAGTGTTGCATTGTAGTGCTTTTTTAGTAATGTAGTAATTTAACTCATTATAATTTTTTAATTGATAATTAGATTACTGTTACAATTTCAAGTAACTTGACATTACCAATTAAATCAAGTGCTTTAACATCTATATTGTATGCGAAACATGTATGCGAAACCAGCTCGAAACAAACCAAAGTGAGCATGGAGAGTGAGAAGTACATGTTCAGTAGCTGGAAGTATTGCCATTGCTTTAAATTCATTTCGGTTAAAGGCAAGAACGTTATTGAGAGTTGTCGTTGGTTTGTAACACTTAATAATAAAGTGTGTTTAAGCTGACTTAAGAGTTTCTTTAGAGGGTGGGGAAGTGACTAGTAATATTGTAACTAATTAATAATCACATTAGTAATTTGATTACTTTTAAAGGGAGTAATCAGTAGTTTAATTACATTTTTAAAGTAACTTGCCCAACACTGCCTGTCGTTATCAGCATGTGTTTTCCGTGCCAGGTTGTTTGAATTAATGAAAGAGCAAGTTATGGATATTTTGTTTTTCTTCTTCTTCTTTTTTGATTTGTATAGAGATTACTTGTTGATTTTGTTGTTTACAGTCTCATGGTCCTCACTTGGATGTCTATGGGGGGAAATATTTTCACTGTGAATATATTTCTAAGATGTTATTTCACTTAATTGAATAATGTTTATTATTTTATGTAATTAAATAATGATGAGTAGCTCTTCATAAATAGTCTGCAGAGGAGCTAATGGCAGCTGACACAGCTTTACGACCTGCTCTCTGTCTGGAGAGCAAGTACACACAGCACTCGTTATGCTTGCCTGATTTCCTCTATGAAGCATTGAAATAACTATTCAAAGCTCATGGTCACTGGTCAAGAGGGTTACAATCAAGAATAACTCATAAACGTCAACGAATAGTAACTCATAATTTCCAAGAATCTTTGTGACCTTGTCATGTTGGTGATATTAGACTTCCATGGTACACATTCAGCAATACATGTCATTGGTTCTTCTTCTGCATGTTTTTCAATTTAATTTTGCATGAGGAGATATACATGTAGATATACTGTTCAATAATGTTCAATAAACCACTCAAAAAACTCCAGAAAACCAGAAGAGTGTAAAATGAGACTACATGTGGACAAAAGTAATGCCTGACCATTACACCAAAAAGGACTTTAATGGCATCGCATTCTAATTCATAGATTTTATTAGGGAGATGGTCCCCTCTTTGCAGCTCTAACAGCTCCCACTCTTCTTGGATGGTTTGGAGCGTTTCTCTGGGAATTAATTCTGTAGAGCATTTATGAGCCATGTATTTTTAGGCTTAATTTAGTTTTGGTTAATTTAATTGAAAGTAACTATTCGTTGGGTATTCAGATTCAGTGTTGTACAGCAAAACAGTGACTCTAGTTTTAAGACATTTAAATTTGCCTTTAGCAAGCATCTGGCTTGAATGCTAAAGGTTGTGAGTTTTTCTCTCTGCAGTGATCTTTAGTGTGTGCACTGGATTTTGTAAAAGCTTCTGAAAAGGTCCTGTGCCACATCTGTCCTCTGCGTGAGTCTGCTGGCTGAATGATCTAAGCCAAAGGAAGGTGTTTTGGTGATGTTTGAGTAGATGGGTTTCTGTATTTTAGTCCTTTTTTTACAGTGCTGGCAGATCCCACATAAATATTCTCTTCGTCTCTATTTTTCCTTTTGAATCCAAAAGGATGCCAGATTGATGCAATGATGACTGGGTACAACAGACTGTTGTGTTTGTGTCCGGACGTGAGTTCCATTTGCTGTAAAAATCTCACTGCAGTGCTTTAATGTTTGTCTAGATCACAGTAATGGGCCAAGCAGTGATGGCTCATCACACTGACATTTTATATGTCTCTGTTAAACAGCCTGCAGGATAAGCCTCTCCTTCTATTTTCATGCAGCACTAAGTGCTATATCTAGCATCATACTTCTTTGGGCATGTCATTGTCCTCTATATCCGCTGTGCTTGATCACAAAGTATTAAGCGAGGTGTGTGTTACATAGAAATTTGCTAGTCTTTGGTTTGAGTGATTTCCATTTAGCGATCTTTGAGTAACCAGAGTCCTGCAGTGATGTGTGTGTGTGTGTGTGTATGTGTGTGTGTGTCTTTGTGTCTATATGTATGTGTAAGCAGAAACAGATGCAGTGTTGGAGCACGGACAACAGGATGCCCAAGGGGCACAAACTCCTGGTAAGAGGTATCCCATAATATACCTGGATGCTGTTGTGTCAGTCATACTCCATTTTAATTTCTTCATAGTTAGTTTTTTTCTTCATATGTTTCTTTTTGTTATGTTCTAGCCCTTTGTTTTAGGAGTTTAGGAGCTGTCCAGCGGGATTTCAGTTTACAATAAAAAATTGAATACAGAATAAAATGGCGGCTGCAAAAGTGCGTTGCTTGTTTATGTTGTCGTTGTTGCATTTCTTCTATGGGTAAAGTCCTTTGTGAGTACTGGATGTTTTCTTTGGTGGTCTTTGCAACAGTGTGCAACTGTTCTTTTGAAAGGAATTTGAGTCAAAACTGAAAAGGTCATTAGCCATTGAGAAAGTCTGGTTTCATCAACCTGTTCAAGTTAATACAGTATAATGAAACTGATTGTACTTCAAAATTCATACTCTCAAAACATCAAAACATACAGTTTCTACTTGTTATTTAAAAGTTTTACAATCTTCGAAATCTTTGTTTGAAAATTTAAGCTTAACTTTTCTTTATTAAGAAAAGAAACAGCTGATGAGTGTAATCTGTAGAGTCTGTGAGCCTGCATGATGCGCATGCATGCAAGGAGGAGTCAGAATTTGGCACAGCATCCTTCTGTGCTTTTTATGCATTACTTTGGAAGGCTAGTTTACAACTTAGTCATTCTTTACCTTGGGGCATGCTAGTGCCCTTTTATATGACTAGTGCAGATAATAAATACTTTGTGTGTATATGCACAGTGTCATCATTGTCTTTTCTGCCCCTGTTCCTTGACTTAGACCACCACATGGGGGGTGTTGTCATTTAAATGTATTTCATATAGCTCAACTTAAGCAGTTTGTCACCTTAAGCAGTCCTGGCACCTTTGGTAAAGATGAATGAAAAAAGGCTATGGGGAAAAAACATTTATCAAAGAAAAGTCATTAGGACTTACGGTGCCTGAGTTAATCTGGGGTACTTAGTTTTTTGTGTGGGGCCTCATTTTGCTGTATTTGACAAGTGGATAAGCCACTGTTTTGTCAGTTGTCTGATTAATTTCTATCTGGAGCTACCATGTGTCTCAGCAGATTCTGTCTAATATGGTTCATGTTAACTTGCGGTTTGTCTGGATTGTGATGCAGGTGCAAGTTAGGTAAAGGCTCTTACAATATTACATTAGAAATAATGTATAATGAGTTAAATAGAAACTTGAGACTCTCAAATTCACTAGCACTATGAATAGCTGTTCAGAAGAAAATCATGTTAAGTAGCTGGACATTTTGGCTTTATATATAATTGCTAGGTTTCTTTGTTTATTTATTTCATGCCTGTCTACCGATCACAACCACATGTTTTTAGCAGTTTATTTTGTTGCCACTTTTTCAGTTTGATGCATTAGCTTTTTGAATCAGTTCTACGGTATGTTATCTTACTTTCATGTTTTAGTATTTATTGGTATTTTTAATCCTTATGGTCATAAATTTTTTTAAGTTTGCATTTGTTTTTACATTAACCTTTGTCTATGTCAGAATTTTTTGTGCATGTTGAGCAGTGTAGAGCAAGTGATTTGAGTTTTTAGAGCTTGCCCTGTCAAAGCTTTTTGCTCAGGCAAAGTTGGCTTTTTCTTAGCTGACGCGTCCAACACAAATCCAGTCCGGCACGCAGCTGCAAAAAGCTTTAGACAGGGTGAGTCAAAAGAGCCAACGCTGCATGATGAGGTCCGCACTGCCAGCATGACTGCCCTGCAGTGGCTAGTGGCGTGTTTTTAGGAGGTGCCCCTTGCTCGTCTGGGCCTGGTGTGGCTGTCTGCGTGCTGAGGTTACTCTGCGAGGCAGGACAGCGCGGCAGCAGTCTGGTGCTGCCACGCTCTCTGAAAGGCCACCTGCCCACTC
The DNA here is from genome assembly GCA_037974605.1 of Nannopetersius ansorgii. Classification (NCBI taxonomy): domain Eukaryota; kingdom Metazoa; phylum Chordata; class Actinopteri; order Characiformes; family Alestidae; genus Nannopetersius; species Nannopetersius ansorgii. The sequence goes on from JBBPDE010000006.1 coordinate 17,886,603, forward strand.
CTCACTGCGGGCTCCTAAACCACTTGTGATTCTAGATGCTTGGATGTTACGCAAGTCAAGTCAACCTCAGCATCAGTCAGTTGCAGTCATGCCCACTTATTATACTCTATTGTGTTTTATGGTCAGTCTCCTCATGGTGGTGCTGTTGTGCCCTTTCATTTTCACCACAAAGGCTCAGGATGAATTTTCCCCTTTTTTTTTCGAACAGAGATTCCATTTATCATTATCAGAGCCCACCCTTTGCTAGGCTTGTAGTATTTAGGGCATGGAATTTAGAACACTCTATAAGCTGCTCACCAGAGGATGATGGCCCAGGAGCTGTGCCTCCGAGCTACGTTCTGCATGATTTGGGGGGGATGGGGTAGTGCTGGGTGATATTGACAAAATTCAGTATCATGCTTTCAGATGATTTTCAAGCAATTGTGACCTGTCTGCTAAGAATATACTTTTTTTGTTAGTTTTTTTCTCTAAAGATTGCACTAAATACTATATTTTAAATGCTAACAAGAAGATTCTGGCCAAAAACTCTTAAAACAATTTAATTCCTATAACAATTATTTCAGTTAGTCCTAAATGGTCGGGTAATTAATGGTCGAGTAAGAAGAGAGTGCAGGTACATATTGGTCCAAATAATGCAAACGTACCATCAAAGCTAGAATATGATTTGTAAAGTTAAGTTTTATGGCTTAATAAGCACAATGTGCTTTCTCAGCCAACGAAGCATGTTTGTAAATTTTTTATATATTCAAATAAGAAAAAAGCTAAAAAGGTCAACTTGAAATGGCACAGTTTGTAGTTTGTAGGATATTGTTGTTGTAGCAGCAAATGAGGCAAAAAATATGTCATAATATTTTATATAGGCAATGTCTCGTATATGGTGTTTCATTTTGTAATCAATTAAGAATTAGTTCAATTTGAAAGGGACACAAAACATCAGTAGTTACCACATTTATAAGTGCTGTAGTGTGTTAACCCTATATATAATTAACATTTTTAAAACAATTTTCTTTTATTCAACATTTAACATAATGTCACCCCCCAGGCGAAAGAAGCAAAATCACTTCATAGTCTTCTCTATACCTACTTTTAATGGTTTGTCAGGAATAACAGTGAACCCACACTTATAGTGGTTACATTCCAAAATAACCCACGTATAGTGAAAAAACTTGAATATGTGATGTGGTAAAACAAATGCCTAACATGTCTGTTTTTATTGTGTAATGCCCCCAAATATGCTCCCAAAATACTTTAATTTCCCTTTAAACTCAGCTTAATACTTTACCCTTAAAGAAAATGTAAAGGTAAACCTGTATCTGTACTGTACAGTTTACACTGAACTGCTGTCACAGTGCTAGAATGTAAATACCAATGCTGTCTTTGTACAGAATGTACTGTAATTTATGCTTGCACGTTTTCTTTATGTGCTGTCGTTTTCTTTTGTATAAGCAGGTAAATACAGTAATAAAGTAATTTAATTTACAGTAATGAATACATGGCTTTAGGAAGAACAAAACGAAAAACACTCAAGATGCTCCACGGGGGAAATTCTGGACTGTGTCTGCCAGAGATGCGTCACAGGGCAGCAGCGAGGAGAAATAAATAACGTTCTCGGATTGGCAACTTTCAGACCTCAGTAGTGGATGAGGCCCGGACTTCACCAATAGCACAAAAAAAAAGCAGAGGATATCTGCGGTTTCTGGTGCCGCGACTGCTGAACTGTGATTAAGTGGGAGGTTACTATAAAAAGCACATCCACTCCTAATTATCTCACATGTAATGCTTTTTACCTTGAAATACTGTATGTATGTGTATGTATGTGCACAATATATCACCCAGCACTATGGTTATACTGAGGTTTCAGTTGGGCTGTCACGCATGCCGCATGAGGGGCTGCATGAATACCGGAAGGAAAAAGAAGGGAAGGGGGATCTGGTTAGATTGATTGACACACATTGTCCTGTTGTGGTGGAGTACTAACAAGCACTTCTATTCTCTTTCCATTGCCCTCTCTTGCTGGACCCTTTACTCCTTGACACCAAATTCTTCCGACTTCCTACATTCTCTATTCACCCCGTACTTTTGCTTTCATTTTCTTTTTCACTGCCACGCCCTTGTTCAATGCATCTCCCCTCACTTTGCTCCTTTTTTTTCTTATAACACCCCACCCCACCTCCCCCCGCTGCCATCACTGTCTTCTTTCACCCTACCCCTTTCCTCTTGTTTCCAATGACACCTCATTGTTCTCCTTTACCCTCTTGCTCTATTATGTGCTCCAGAGGATTAGCTTTGCTGCTGCTGTCAATGGCTTAGACCTGCATCCGCCTCCCAGCGCCTCCTTTCCTGCCTTCACCACACACAGCATCAGCAACTCCACCATCCAACTGCTCAGCAGCAGCTGCACTACAGCAAAGGACTGTTAGGACCCCTGTGGGATAATCACTACTTCTCCCCTCTTTCCAGCCTCAACCATGCTGAACTCTTAACCATGCCTCAGAGGCCTCTCTTTTGCTGGGGGAAGAACCAAGTAGCATTCATAGCATTCAAGTCACCATCTGGGCATCACACAGACACACACATAGATGCAAAACAGAAAAAAACAATTGAACCATATGAAAATTCCTGTTGTGATTCTGAATTAAGTATGTTAAAAACACAATGACACAATGTTTGTTTTATTGCAGGAATTATATTAAAGATTTTCTTTAATGATCTTCATTATATCCATCATATTAAATAATCAAATGTGAAAGACAATGTTTTTCCTGCACTGTTAGAAGACATTTTCTTCCACTTTGGCTTTTTAAATGGTTGTCCTATATCAGGAGTCATCTACCTTTTTAAACTGAGAGCTACTTCACAGGTACTGAGCCATATGAAGGGCTACCAGTTTGATACACTAGAGCAGAGTTTACCTAAACTAATCTAAACTTCATGTAATTTTTTTTAATATATGGTCATTTTCAAATCTATTGAAATTCAAATTTGATTAAAGAAGAATAGCAACAGGATAAAATTAAATGATCGATACTGCTCACTGGTGAGTTATGGTCCATGGGCTACTCATGTGGTCCTTGGGGTCACCACATTGGTGAACCCTGTCCTAGATAGTTATTGGGCTCAATTAAATTTGACTATTGATCGGATGATGCAGTTTTTATTGCTAATTGTTGATTTTATTGTATATACATTTTCCTCCCTCTTATTCATGAGCACAGAAGCCATTTAAGTGCTGATAGCTCCCATTTGTGGGGAATGTTTAGACTGCTGCACATGACTTTCACTGTGTTGTACAAGAATTTGTTTTTAACTAGTCGATTCATTTTTACTAATCAATTTTATTAGCTTCATTGTGACAGCCTTAGTTTTAGAATCATGGTTTACCATTAAAGCCAGGAAACGCCCAATCCATAATGCATACTTTGACTCCCCGCCTCAGTCGCATCACTGTACAAATCTCGTATTAGCAAGTTAAAAAACAACAAAACACAAAGCAAAGTGACTTTAGATACATTGTCACCAGAGGCTCTAAACAGGCCTTGGCTGTTGAGTCTCTTCAGGACAGAATACTGGGCAAGTCATGTGGAATGGGATTTTTCCAGGGCATTGTAGCTCACGGTAAGATGTGATATGTCTGGTAATGACAGACTACTGTCACACACAACTACCGCCACATGTGTCCTCCTATGAACCGGCCTGCAGGATTCACCGCAAACAGTAATTATCGAAACGTGCGTGGGCTGAGTTTGCTCATTCAGCCCCTCTGTCCCTTTCTGTCTAATTTGGCTAATTATATTTTCCCACCGTAAATATGTACACATACATATTTACATGACCCCTTACTTTCTGATCTAAATGGCTAACTAAGAACACATTATGGCCATTTCTTTTGGCTCATGTGGTAGCTTGGAAAAGGACAAAGGAAGACTATTAATTTCTATATTAATAGAAATTATCAGTAGCATTTATGTAATAAACACAAGCCATGTCCATGTACAATAAACACAAGTCTTGAGACACTTTCCCATTGGCATGTATTATACGTGTTTTGAGTAAATGGGGAATGTCCACTCTCATTCATTGTGCCATACTTTCCAGAGTATGAGCATTAAAGTACAAGTTGTTTTAGTCTGTGAGTCACAATTACATATGACTTTTTGGGGAAGATTTTTCTTTATGAGGCTGTCATCAGACTCCCCATCAGAATCTGTTCCCATTAGTCTGGCCTTTCTAAAATTTCTTTAAAAAAAAAAAAAGTTTAAAGTAACAGTTTTTAGTTGGTATGATTGTATACAGTGTCTACTCAGTGCCGTCCCTTAATGGTAGCTAGATTGCTTAGGAATGTGAGTCACTGGACCAACCGAAATAATAATAAAAATAATAATAAAAAAAAAAAAAATAATAATAATAAAAAAACACATGTTCCAAAAGTATATTCCAGGTTATTATTTTTATTACAATTCTTTTTTTTAATTATAATTCTTTTTAAATACACAGTGAAAGTCAATACATACAACTGACTAAAACAACTTCTGCTTCTTCTGCATCTCACACATTGCTGCACCTCCCTATCTGCTAATGTCTGAACATCTCAAGCCTCACTGGATTGCAGAGGCATCAGCTACTCTAATCAGACACACACACACACACACAAAAACACTGCCAGCCCTGCTTCTTGTCAGCACCCTGTCTGAGCAGCTTTTACATAACCGCTGCTTCCAGGCTGTTTGTCTAACTGCAAGCAGAAAGCTTTTAGATGTAACATGATTTTTCTGCCTGTATGTAACACAGCTTTCTGACGGTTTTAGATGCTTGACCCTGATCACAGTTGTTTTGTTAACACCTGTTTTGACAACACTTTGCACATGTTTTTTTTTTTAGTGTTCAAAAGCCCTGTTGTTTTAACCTCAAGTACCAGCCTGATTGTTTGAATTGCTACATATTTTGAATGATTTTTGTTTGTGAAATTGTTCCTAAACTCACACCTGTTTTCTGTGCTCTCTGCACTGGTTTCATGTTTTTTTTCTTGCTTTTCAGCACCTGACTAAGCTCATGCTGAGTAAATGTAATTCAGCTGTGTCGGATTCAAACACAAAAAGTGCAGTTCAGGCTAGAATTCTTAAGTCATTTACTTGATTATTTATTATAATAGATTTCCTTGCATTCTGTTTATTATGAACATATTGGTATATGTCATGTGCGTGTCCGCAAGGAAGCTGGCTTTCTTAACAGAATTTAGTTGATTTTTCATTTATTCTACATCCATAGAGAACATTTCAGCAACTCTTTTTCTAACCTGACCTCACGTGACTAATAAAGGTTTACCTAATGTTAATCGAATGTCTAAAGTCTGCTGTTCTGTTCTTCTTGTCCTCCTGGGTTTTCCTCTCTTATTGGAGTGTAGACAGTAGGGTACTGCACTACGTGTATTCTTAGACTTCACTTTGAAAGCATTTACTCTGTGAAAATATTGCAAATCTTTTGAACATATTGCGGTTTAATCTTCCTTTTGAGAGGAATGTTTTTCGACGAGCGAATGCTCTTCCCTTGAAGCTTCTGCTGCATTCAGAGAGAGCTTGTGGATTAACACTGCTGTTGTTGTCCTTTTGATTCAGTTTAACGAATGCATGGCAGATTTTCTGCAGACTTGCCAGTTGCACAAGCTTTAGAAAACTCTTCACTCATGCTGTTCCTTTATAGTGACTCGGTTTGAATTTCACTTAGCCCTGGTCACTTCACTGTTGATTTTATCATTAACTGGTTAATATGATTATTTTGACATTTTTGTGTATAAATTGTTTCTTAATAACAGAGCGAGAGAGAGCAATAATGGAATTTAAAATATGCATTGTTCGGGTATCTGCAGGGGTCTGCAGATGTTATGTTTAATGCGTTTATTAAGAGATTTTGGAGAATGTTTATTGAATTGTGCATTATCAATATACAACTATGTAGAATACAGATTTTTTCCTTTACAAATTGTTTGGTGTGACTCTTAAAGGGCCCGTGTCCTGTCTATATTTAGTTTTAGTACCTATATTTAGGTACTATATATGATGAATTTCATATATAGTACATATAGATATATAGATATATATGATAAATTTCTTAATTTTTCTGATTGGTTGCCTTTGTTGTGCCTCATTCTAACAGCTGTCACCTCTTGTAACGTCAGCATCAATGAGCGGGCTGAACTGCTATAGGCTTCTGTAGGTTTCTTTCTCTCTCTACCTACTACCAGAAAGAGACATGAATAGCCTTCCACACAGGTTTAATCCGTGCTGTGACAGGTTCTACGCATCATAGGTGACTCTTGACCAGTGCTCCTACACTACAGTATAATACAGACTAGGGTGTGGCCTTTCTGCACTATATACTATTCAACAGTCAGAAAAGCTGTATTGTTCAGAATGTTTAAGAGGCATCATATTAAAGAGGGACAGGTAACCCAAAAACAAAATGTCTTCTTCAAATAGCAAATATTTTCTGATATGGTTTTGGCCAGATAGTGTATTTGTCCTTCTTATTGATGACTGAATAAATTCATCAAAAGCAACCCACCTACTGGCACACTTTCACACTTGTCATTGATTCTGCAGTCTATGGTAATTCACTTGTGGCAACAATCCTTTTGAGCATTGCTGCTGTTATTGTTGTCTGTGTGTCCTCCTCCTCTTGGTTGTGGCGTGAGTGTGGCTACTCCAGTAGAGAAGCGGGCTGCAAAGTGAGCTGCTGCGACGGTGCACTGACGCCATGCTATCTCAGGAGGCAGAAGTATTTGGGTCAGCCCGCCCTACTTTGGGCTACTTTGCACACGCTGGACAGTCCTGCGGCAGATGTGCTTCATCTGCAGCCTTGCTGTCCCAGCATCTCCAGGGGAAGTAGGCCGCACTGGGCCTGTATTCTGCCAGCTGAGTTCTGCGCCTGATGCAGAACACATAGTTAAAAAATGGATAAAAGCACATAGTTCTAAACAGCATTCATGCATGCTCTAGGACCTGATCAGTATATTGGTAGCTGATGATACCAGCCAACTGTAGATTCCACAGATTTACTGGTATTCCTGCTGATAAAGCACCTTTAATGGCTCCTTTTTAAAATTGAACTCCTTACATGATGAAAACCACCTAACTCGCTTTACTCTGAAATAGAAAATGATCTTGCCTAATTTTATCAGTTCTCTTCACTGCTGTGTTTATAACAAGAATGAATGGTTAATAAGCATAATCATTTTGATGAAAGTTCTATTAGATTGAATCGTGTGTGCTGCTGAAGGAATTTTAGGTACTTCAGTGACGTGACTGGAGGCACTGCAAGAGAAAACTGGAACCTGCGTACTTCTAACCAGGCCACAAAATATCAACTACTTTTGACAATGTTTTTTTTTTTACATTTTTTTCTCCTGTTAACTTTTCTAACTGGAAAGACACTTGCACAAGACCTGCCCTGACCTGGTGTATTTGAGAGCTGTACCTGCTGTCCCTCCTTACCAGCATGGGAGGATGGACTTAAGCTTGCTTTTCATTGTACCAAACTGGTACCAAAATATAAGTGTAAGTATGTGTGTGTGTGTGTGTGTGTGTGTGTGTGTGTGTGTGTGTGTGTGTGTGTGTGTGTGTGTGTGTGTGTGT
>JBBPDE010000006.1:17894330-17914768 GCA_037974605.1 Nannopetersius ansorgii
CCCTGATTTATGGTTTTATAATGTTATAAGCAAAACATCAAATTAAAGAAGAGTTTAGTTTTTATCCGATTAATCGAAAAAATAATCGCTCAACTAATCAATAATCAAAATAATCGTTAGTTGCAGCCCTACTATTATTTATTTTGTTTATCTCATCAATATAAACTGTACTTTGTAAACATCATGTTTAAAAACATACTGTTTCACCAATAATTTCTTTCTTAAACTAAACTTTATTGAATGTTTTTTTTGTGATATTACAGAGACCAACACACACTTTCATGTTGAAGTAATGAGAAGTGATTCAGTCTTTAGAACTTGATTGGCTGGATCAGATGCATCAGATATATGTTAGGCAATGCAGAAGATTGCATGATGGAACAAAACTTAACTTAAATCACCACTGCTTTCAGTTATAAAGAGAGATTCCACAATGTAGTGCACTGGCTGATGTTCTCTCTCACCCAGTTCCAGCCCTGAGAGCAAATCTATCCATAATAATGTCTGTGTGTATCATTTAGCAAAAAAGACAGGCCCACAAGGAAACATATTCGCTCAGTATGCTCTTAACATCAAAGAATGGACTTGAACTTTGCAGGATGAAGACTACTAGTTCAGTCTAGCTTAAGATCCAGTAGCCAAATGTTTTGGCTTCATGGAGCACAGAGATAGTACTACAGCTTGGTATGCCATTTTCTATATGCATATTGCAGTAAAGGATAAAACCATACAAGTAAATACCATACAATAAAACCATACTTGTTATTAGGTATCTGGGAGAGTCCAGGCATATTGCTTAAATGGAGCATCAACCTCAACTGATAGTGTATTTCGCTAAATGTCTATTATATAAATGCCTCACATCTAATTAATTTCTGTAAAATAGGCATCATATTGAACTTTTGTTTTGACTTTTCAATTTAATGTGTTCTAATTATCCCAGGGATTTCTACAAAAACCATGGACCTAACTTGTTTACATTAAACAGATTACTTTGCACTACAAATTGTCCATGTGTACGTGTGAGACAGGGGTTAAAGAGAGAAAGAGAGAATTCTGCTAATTGTTATTCCCTTTCTGCATATGAGGTATGTCTGCTGACCATTGGCCAGATGATGCTGGCTTTCCCTCTGACCTGCCCTTCACTCCCAGTGTTTCCACGGTGATCAGTCGCCATGCAAGCCATCTGACAGAGAACCCACAAGATGCCCTTGACAATCAGTGGTCCCGCAGAGATAGTGGCCTGGGGGAAGGAGATGAACGGGAAAACGAGGGTTCTGATCGCAAAAAAGAGAAGAAGAAGAAGAAAAGGAGGCCGAGGGAAGACATCTGGGATCCAGTGGAAAATAAGAGTCACCCAGAAATGCAAGGCGAAAATGTTTCTCTGTCTGAAGGCTCTCACCATCTACCACCACGCAAGGAACGGGACCGAGACGGAGGCTGGGAACGGGAGGATATTGTCCGGGGTGGTGGAAGGATCAAGAAGGGAAAAAGCCGCAAAAAGATTCCAGAAGAATGGGCGATCCACGCAGAGCCCTTTATCCCTGCCTCAGCCTCCAGATCTCAAGAGTTTGGGTCAGAATTAACTACTTCTGGAGACATTCAAGCCTATGACCAGGACCTGGTCTCTCTCACTGAGGATTACCCTGATGGGTCTGTCATGCCATCATTACTTACAAGGGATCTGCTTTCTCTGACAGCCACTTCCCCACCAGCTCTACTGGACCTCAGCCCTACAGCGCCCACTGCAACATGCCCTGGTCAGGGACAGGGTTTTTCACCCACAGGCCCATTGTCTGTCTCCTCTGGTTTCCATGATATGCTTATGGAAACAGAGAGTGTTGATCTGGGTAACACCAAAGATGCATTTATCCCTGTAGCAGGAAGTAAAGCTGACCCTCTTGCTTCCACAATGAATGATACCCAGAGCTCTGCGTCTGTTGCGGAACCCTTTGAGGAGCCCATGTTTGAGCAAGATCCCTCTTTCATGGGCCCAACTGTGGGGACCCATGCTTTGGTTGATGCCCCTGTTGTTGACCCCTTGATGTCCACTCCTGGAAGTGCTGGCTTTGGATCATCTATGGAAGTGCTGATCTCAGCTCCACCATTCTCACCATCTGGAACTGCCTGGTCTCTCAATGACTCGCACCTGAACAATCATAGTGAGCCTTTTGACATTAGCATGGAAGGTACTACATTTGAGGCACCCCTACCTGTGCCAGCACCATTACCTTCACCAAGAGGCAAAATGCCAAAAGAAACCAAATCAAAGCAGGGAAAGAAGACCCACTCATCTTCATCAAAGAGCCCCACATCACCTGAAGCTAAATTGCATTCTCCACAAAACTCTGGCTTGAATCCTGCTGCCCCACCATTCTTCCCTAGTTTTGCTGAGCCCCGGGAGCATGAGGCAGAACTGCCTGCCATGCTGGAAGGTTTGTTTCTGGAGTGTATGTATGGATCTAGTATGGATCCACTCATTGCATGACTGTGGATCCCAAGCCTGGGCTTGGCTGTGTGGGGCTTGGGTGATTAGACTTTTTATCTCAATCACTAACACATCTGTTCTCCAACTGGATGCCGCATTTCCAGGCTTCATTCAGAGTTGGCTAGCTTGGTTTGGCTTTGGTGTTTCACAGGGTGCATCACTATCAATCAAAGCTCTGTGTGTATTTAGGAAAAAAATGTCCTTATTAACAATGTGTGGTCCAGGGTGTACAATACTAACGGAATGCATCTTGGTTGGCAGTGTTTCAAGGACACCTACTTGTTCACTTACCAAACTCCAATCACCATGCTACTGTCTTTTCTTACTGCCAAGGTGTTCTGGAGCTGCTTAACACTATAGTCTTTCACTCTGACCTTTGAGTCTTCATAACATGTCCATGTTTCTCTCCTAGTACATATTCAGTGTGCAGCACAGAAAGAATACTCTCTGAACATAGGTCCAGACATTAGGACGTGTGTTCAAGCTCTTGATTATATATGATAGTAACATTGATTTTTTTCCTCTTTCCATGTACTGCTGATCACATCCTTGAACACCCGTAGGTAAGTCAGTCATTTGTATGTGTGCACAACTAAATTCAATGTAAATGGACTGCTAATTGATGATTGAAAAAGGAAGTAAGCTTTGTATAGTCACAGGTGGGAAGTTGGCTTGTTATTGTAATGAGCCCAGCTGTAAGATAAAGAGCATCACGGTAGGGTAACTATGTCACATAAATAACAGCAGTTTCATGTGGAGTATGGTGGGTTATAATGCGTGTTTTTGTTTTATTTATTTTTATTTTAGGTTTAAGGATTCACAGTGTTTTATGTGTATTTGTTGCTATGCTTTCCACAAATTGAACATTAAAGTAGAAAACTATGTTTGATTTAAAAACAGTATGGTGGTGTTTAGGGCTACAGTATATATGTGCCTGATAATCAGTAATAAGTTATACTGCATTGTCTAACACAATATTTTATTGAAAACACTTTGGGATGCTGCAATATTGTTTCAGTGAATCAAGTTGCAATTTTACCAGAGATTTTGTAGAGATGCTCTGCAGAGCAGGTCTAGTTTCAGAAAATGCTGTTACATTTTCAAAAGGTGATTCCATGTTTCTGCAGTGATTTTAGTATGTTACTGGTCTGAGCACCTTCTCAGCACACAGCAAAAGTTGCAATTTTGTCTGATTCTTACTCGATATGGACTCTAGAGCCCCAGGAACCCTGCCTGGAATAATTGAAAATGACTCTGTGAGACAGTCAAAAAACAGCATTCTGTGCCAGCATGCAGAGAGAGACAGATAGATTTTCTTTCTTGAAATAATGTTGTGATTAAAAGCCATGACAAAGGGCAAGATAATTTTTTGTTTTATTACTGACACTTGCCTTGGAGGTGGCATACTTACAGTAGGAAAAAAAAACAATATTGATAGAACATAGAATTAAATCACCAATAAAAAAATTAATAGAGAAAAAAATGAACTGCAAATGCATAGCTTAAATACGTAACAGACACATGCCAGTATACCAGTACCATTCCCACAGTAGGCTTACACAAGACGTATTTATTACATATTTTTTCTACAGATGTGCTGATGTTAAAGTCTGTTGTGATTGTGTGATTTGTGATCTGTTAGCTGTACCGAATACAGGTTTCATATTTACACATAGGCTACATTGGGTGAGAAAGCGGCTTCTATAAATAGACAAGTGACACACTCCCAGCAGGCACAGAGCTATGATTAATGAACAGAGAGGAGGAAGACATGGTTTACTTTCATTCTGTTTGCCTTATTCACTTCCTTTTGTTTCTGCAAGCCCAAGCCATTTGTATTTTTGATACATAAGGTTATAGGTCTAATCCATTCTCTTTATTTAGCCATAGGCTTTCAAGCAGTAAATATTTAATTAACATTTATCGATACAAATGGATGTGCTTTCTGTTTTGTTTTTAGCTGCTTATTTCAGACATGCATTTTGAAGTTGTGGGATCTTGTGAAGGCACATTGTTGTGTCATAAACCATATGCTCTTATATTGGGGGTTGTGTACTTTTAATTACATTTTATGTGTAAGTTTGTCTATCTGTGTTTTTATGCACATGTGTTTTGGGATGGGGGTTGTCTGTGTGGCAGTATGACACAGCTGTCAGTTCTTCCTCTATAATTTCCCCTTCTCTTTTTGCCGGGGTGGATCTGTGTCACTGAGGGTGCTATTTAGCCACTGTAGGAGGCAGAACACCAGGGTGTGGTGTCAGACTTTGTAACATGCAAAATAGTATGCTCTTTGTTGTGTGTGTGTGTGTATAGTCAGTATAATACATGTGGAGAGTATGGCAAAAATATATCAATACATTTTCATTCTATTTTTATGTGATGAACAAGAAAAACAATAGTCGCACATTTAAAAAGCTATTAAAATAGATTTCATCTTTCAATAATTCTAAATACTATTCACTATAATAATATGACCAGCTGTGCTCTTTCAGACTTCCAGAATCGTCAGGGTTTAAACTCGGAACAAAGTGAAACCTTAAACTGCTGTGTCACTCCAGAGCCTCTTCTTTGTATTGTTTTGGTAAAATATCAGTGTGATGTTGCTGCTGTTTTAAGTGTTAATAATACCCATGATATTCTCAGAGAAGCAGATCATGTAATTTAGTTTATATAATTATTTAATCATATTTAGCACCCTAGAGTATAATACCTTGTGAGAGGCCTTGCATACATGCACCAAAGGACCCAATGATTAGTAGATTAGCTGCCCCATACCATGACGTTAAAGGAAAGATGGTTATTTAGGTTGATTATAAGCACTCAGTAAAATTGCTCTGAAAGCAGCCCATAATTGGAAAAATGACACTGAATTATGAGTGTCAGAGTTTCAAGGAATTTGTTTTAAAATGTATTGGCTGATTAAGACATAAAATTAAATTTCATGTGGAATGCAGTGGCATTTCTGGTAAGGGTTTGAGTTCCCTGTATGTTTGTAGAGTATACCATTTTTGCTGTTGGTGTTGCTAAATCTGTTTCATAGAAGTGGATGCATCATTATTTTGGAATGTTCTGAGGGTCTATTTAAATCTGAAACATTTTTTATAGCTTTTAGGGATTTCTGTGGGATGTGGTTGAATAAGTTATGAAGCACAGTGTCCTAATACCTTCAGCAAGCACTCATTCATTGAACTTGAATGAGTGAGCACTCACGAGGGATGACTCTTAAAATAGTGCTTAAAAGTGTATTTTTATGTTTTTGTTTTATATACTTTATATTGATCAGAAAAAAATGCTCATGTCCTCTGCATTTAACCTATTCACCCAAGACAAGCAGTGAGCCACCAACAATGAGAGCAGTATATGGGGACAGTACCTTGCTCAAGGGTACCTCAATGGTGCCACTGACAGTCCTGGGGTTCGAACCCACAACATTCTCTAACCACTGTACAAAACTGGAAGTTTGCTGTTTTAATCAATAGTGCTGAGTTAGTCCTGGCTACTATGAAAGTATTTAGACTGGTGAACTTTTGAATGAATGCATGGTAGTGGTGGTTTATAGAAAATGTATTCGTATGGAATGTTCAATTGAGGAATTTCATTTAGTGCTGGGAAATATATTTATGAATTAATCGTGATTATATAATGTTGCATTATCTCTCAATACACTTTTCTGACCATATCACAGTATCTTCAGTACTTAAAGAACACCAACAAAATGTTTTATTACAAAAGGAATGTATTTAGTCCTGTGTATATTCATTTAGTGATGCACAGTGTCTAAAATGTGGAATAAGCATTATTTGTTTTCATATTTTGTAGTATTTACCTCTGTGCCAAAAACATGGGTGATGAGGTTGTTGTAGCACTATTAATGAGAATAATTTGTCAGTTGGGAATCACAGCATTGCTGTTTATTGCCTTTTATTTGATATTGAAAATATCCAAACAGTTTATATCAATGAGTATTCGCAAAAACAAATATGTAAAAATCCCACCAAAATCCATTAACACCTTCTTGGTGACAATTTTCTCCTAACAATTTTCAGGTTCAGTTAGGGCAGTTACACAATAATAAATAAGTGAACAGTGTCTTTTCCTTTAGATACTTAGATACTATAATGATTGAAATGCCCTGCAATCGTAGTTTTTTTTAGTAATGGTAGTTTATTTGCTAGATTACGTAAAGTACCCTGTACCTGAAAAGTACTGACTATCCTTATGTTACAGTGTGCTGAAAGTTTCAGTGCTACTGGACATGACAGTTTGGTTCATGTGGTTTTATGAGGACAGAGGCTTATTTTTAGAAGCTGTGGGTTTAATGAGGTCATTTGTGTGAGTGCAGCAGGGTTGGTTGGGTAGGAGGCCTGCAAGTCCTTTTCCAGTCCCAGGAGTCCTGTCATACATTTTACATAATCCCAAACCAGTGAGGACACTGGAACTCAGGGAGGCATCCTGGAACTGGCCTTTAGACCATCACACACTCACCGGTGGCTCTCTGTTCTGTTGAGCACCATGTCCTCTGTGCTTATTTGTTCCACATGATTTTTACCTTTACTATTATTGGTTAGAAAAAAAACACTGTATAATCGATTTTCAGATAGTAATCTAAATTTAAAATTCAGCATCGAGTTTGATATCAATTAGCACTGGTACGGAAATCGCCGGCAGACTACAACAATTTTCAACAGGTATTGCAGCGGGCAGCCCCTCCCCCAGACCCCATGTTTACAACCCCGTAACTCGGCCGTGGAACAACCTAGTGCCGCACAATTTTAGACTCTCAGCTAGTGTTGCTTTCTCAACAAAAACTAGGATGAATATCGTCATCAACTAACATTTATCACATGACAAAAACAAGAGAAGACGCAACGTAAATGCTGGTCATGTGGCGATAACTACAACGAAATATATCATGTAATATTGTTGTTGAATAAGAACGAGACAAGATAAAACTATGCTAAAACGACACTAACTTTTCCTTGACTAAAACAACACTTTATGATGGGGAGGGGAGAAAAAAAAGTATTATGTGGGTTTTATGGAAATGGACACATTTTCATTTTATTTGCACTTTTTAGTGAAGTTATTCTATTTAAATTTATGTGTGTGCAAGTTCAAAAATGTTTGGTTGGCAAAATAAATGGCGTAAATTCAAATCAAGAAAGTCTTCTGTGTCAGGAATGGATGTACAGTATTCTTGAGTTAACAGTACTTTAAGGTAACTATAATAATAAGATAACCTTGTTTG
Organism: Nannopetersius ansorgii; assembly: GCA_037974605.1. NCBI lineage: Eukaryota > Metazoa > Chordata > Actinopteri > Characiformes > Alestidae > Nannopetersius > Nannopetersius ansorgii. The sequence goes on from JBBPDE010000006.1 coordinate 17,902,067, forward strand.
AATTGTGAAATAGTTTTAACTAAAAATAAAATAGATTATGTCTATTCCACTGTCTACTATACTTATACTATATTGACTGGGTAAAATAGAATTGAGACTTTCATTGACTAAAACTAGAAAATAGCTGTGGATAATTCTTACAAAAATAAGACTAAAATTAATAATAATAATACATTTAATTTATAAATCGCTTTTTTTAAAATACCCAAAGACGCTGGAGAAATTTTGAGTAGACAAAGAAAACTGAGTACTTTGTTGTTCTACTCACACTTAAATTTTTTCCAATAAAAAGTTGCTGTGTTTGTTTTTTCTCCCCCTGTGGTATCGAAAATAGTATAGAGTATCAAATACTATCCTTAGTATCGGTATCGAGTTTGAAATTTCAGTATCATGACAAGCCTAATATGCGGTAACATATTCCATAAACTGTCCCTGTTTTCATGCTAGTCAGATTTTTTGTGTGAAATATATTCCTCTTTCTGTGACATACATTCTATGTCATATGCAAAACTGTGAACTCACTTCTCATGCTGCAGGTTTTGTTGATTTTCTGTGAGATAGAAAATATCTTCTGTGGGGAGCAAATGTAAACAGCTTTACTGTGCAATTATAAACATTTAATGTAAAACATTGTTGATTTCTATTCCAGTACGTTTTCAGCAAATTCAGCAAACTGTAATTACATTAAAATATGCATATGTGTATTCTTCTTCTAGGATGCCTTCTCATTTTCACTTAAATAATCAAATCATGTGTTTAGACTGGGACAGCTGAATATTTAAGGTGCCACTCTGCTTCTTCAACAGAAGAATAAATGTCTATCTTAGTTCTCTAAAGTAGGCTAATTTGTGCTGTTTGCATTTGAATTTTTTCCCCTTTCTTTGCCCTGCTAATAAAGTGGATACGAGTTATTAGCTTAAAGAAACTCATTAGTATTGGCAGGACGAAACATCAGTGAACCTGCAAGACCCCCTGATGTACTTGATGAGCAAAGACTATCGGTGTGGACCATCTCAGCAGGTGTATTTTTAACCTCAGACACCATGGGCTGATGCAGCCTTTCACTGTCTGCACACTCTCGAGAGCAGATCGTCAATACCCAGATGACTGTGTTGTTTTTGTAAAATGTGAAAGGGTGGGGTTGGTAGGAATGCTTCAGTATTGTGAGCATGTTTATGTATCTGTGATCCTGCGAATAAATTGTGGGATCATTTACAGTCGTGTTGTTTATTTAGCCACTGTGTCATTGAATGGGCAGAGAACAGAACAGGTAAAAGGCTATGTAAATGCGAAGAACCGAGTTCAGCAAAAATAGCAGAGAAGGTCAGGTCCTTGACTCTGTCTGTGTTATTCGTTGGCAGACAGACTCCCTTTGGAGAGGGGGTAGGGCCTGGCCTGTTGCTATGGTGACTGAAGAACAGCTGATGTTCCCATGGTAATGGGGCCAGATGCTGAAGAAGTAGGCTTAGGGTGAACTAAACATGGCTCCAGTTTGCCCTCATGCAATTAGCAAATGGATAGATTCAAAATATTTTTGTAATAAGGTGTCGTAACACACACATCAGTACACTTTTTGCTGAGAAGTAAAATAGGTCATACATTTACCCACATAACCTTCTATGGCATTGTAGGTTACATGTAGTGATGTCCTTTCAGATTTGTTGCAAGCACGTTGAATGGCACAGTGCCTTAAAGAAATGTATAGTGTCTCTCTGTATCAGTGAGTAAATTATGCAGATTTGTAAATCAGGCAGCCTTGGGCTTGTTTCTATAACGGGCTCTGGAAATCAGTGCTGTCCAAAAAACGTGGGTGGGATAAGGAAGGAGAAAGAACAGGCTGCAGTCAAAGATTAATCATGGTCTACTTCTTGATGCAGTAAGCTGGGTAGGTTAGTGCTTGCATTTTGGGTTGCTATTTTTAACATATGTGGCACAATTCCAGTCTGTATGATGAAATTATTATTTAGAAGCATCCCCTCTCCATACTGTTCTTGTGAACTGGAATAGTCAATAGTATGTGATATGGATAAATATCAATAACTGGGAAACTGTTATTGATAGTTATTAATAGTTAAAACACAATTGGGTACCTTTGAGCAAGGTACTGTACCTGTTTGATGACTCCTGTTACTGTCCTGTTACTCCTGTTGTTTTTCTTCTCGGTTTGGAGCCTGCTTTTTCGATGGCTGGTCTTCAAGCTTTTGTTCTGGTGCCGTGCCTTCAGGAAAAACTGTAGGTTTTTTTTTGTTTTCCACCCTACTACTCATATAGGCTAAAATATAGGCTACTTCATAAATAACTTCAAGTGCGTAGTGTTCATTTTTATACAACTACTTTACTGGATTTTGCTCTTTGGCCTTGTACTTAAACTTAAGATGCTTAATAATTCATTTTAGATTGAATTCAACTCTTTCTTCCCTTTCATTGGTGTAAATAACTAGTTAACTAGTCTAACTTGCTGAGTATACACTGATGCCTGTGTCTTTTTTGTTTCAATCTCTATTCATTTTCTAAATTCTCATCTTAAGGTGATATTAATCTTATGTGTCTGGCTGCTTATTCAAAACTTTGGCCTAGCACATAATATGCATCAGGTTGCAGAGCTGTTGAGCATGGGACACTTGCATTCCAAGTGGAAACAAATCTGATTTTAGTGGAATGTTGTACCCGCAGGCTACTCATGCATATTAATTAGCCAGGCTTGAAAATCTGTCCTGTACTTTAGTGCAGGCTTGTGGTTGGAGAGTATACTGCTAAAAGCGTATGACTGTGCATTGATTATATTATTAAAAAAGTCAGATGGGTCAAGTTTATTATTAGATAGTTTGCTATTGTCTGATGAATTGTAACTATGTCATTACCATGCCAGAGGAAACAATGAAATGGGTCTGTGTATCCTAGTCATTTGTTGGGGGCCTCTAATTTCAGCATAGGGTTGTTTGTCTTAAATATAATGGGATATATAAAACAGATGATGAACATTTATTGGGAGAAGTGAATATTTAGCTTAAATGATGTGGACTAGTTTCTATGGTTGTAATTGGCTTAGGATAACATTGATGGACTTCACTGGACTATGTAAATGTTTCCAGTTCAAAACGTTCTGCCTTTGCAGGTTATGTATTAACTGCTTGCATTTTTGTCTGCACTCATACTGTTCAACAGTGCCTGTCTTTCTACTTTCAGTTACAGAACATATTATACATGGGGTTCAGGCAGAAGGTTGGATTGCTAAACGAAAGGGAAAGCAGAACTCTAATTTTATCTCTAACGTTCATTGCTTCTGTTGTTTTTCTTCCACCCCGCCCCAACCTTGTTTTCTTCCTCTCTCGCATTCATCATTTTGTTACTCATCCGCTATCTTTCAGAGATCAATATGTCTGTGAGCACTAGCAGCCCCCCGTACACGCTCCCCTACTTGCAGCCGCCGCCGTGACAAGGCTCTTGTTTCCATGGCAATGAGAAGCAGTTGCTTTGGAGACTTAAGGAAGGGGGAACCAACGCTGCCTGAAGGAAACAATGGCAGTTCATTGGAAGCTTCAGGGAGGGGTTATTGAGCTAAACATAGAAACTCCACAGCCAGTCTAAGTCCCTCTTGCCCTCTTTGCCTCTGTCTTATTCTTACTAGCACTCAGAGTCATTTTTCTGTGTTCATACCACCTGGGTGCCTACCTTCACAAAGATTAATGCCATTGGCAATGCCAGCGACTCCCCGCAGCTGTAAGGACCATGGAATAATTTTTATTTTTACTTCAGTCAAGGAGCATTCCTGACAAAGTCAAGCTTACCTATGAATAATTTACTGGAATGATTCAAGCAGCATGCTTGAAATCACCGTGGACAGATATAGTAAATATATTAAAGTAGACTCAGGCTATTACTTTGCTAAAGGGAACATATTTTGGATGCTTTCAATGAGGAAAATGTCACTGTCTCATGCAGGGCAGTCTGTAGTACAGTAGATTACCGTGTTCTGAATCTACTGTATTCATTCACAAACACAAGCAACCTTGTTAGTGTTTTTTTGGTTATATAACATTCAGTGAATACTAGCCAGTGGGGCCAAGCCAGCAGGGTCATCGCTGCAGAATGACATTACATTTTCCATTCTACAGGGGCTCATATGCCACTCGTTATCTGACAGCCCTAGAAGCACTGGTTCTCTGATGCTAGGCCTAATAACATTGGGCCAGAAGTATGCCAGCTGCTCAGTGGTTTGCTACTTAAAAGCTTCCTTTTTTTTATAGTCAAGCATAGTATCTTTGTTAGAGTTAATCCGGCAGTGATTATTTTATTCTGTTTACACAGATTATGTTTTGAATGCATTAAAGCATTGCATTTTACAAAAATTATTATGCATTTTACAAAGCAAATTTGAATGATATTGTCAGTAGTCAGCTTTTTCCATTATAATAATTTATACCCTAGAATCTTTAGGAAACCTGAGTCTACATTTTCACACACTGAAAGACTAGTTGTTCAGTACAAGGTGCCCTATATGTAGTCTGCTATATTTTTTTAGCCCTATTTTTTGAGATTGACTTGGATTACTCTGCGGTGTGCATATTTCTGTTCAGAAGGTGGTTCTGTGTTTTACCAAGTAATCCCTTGTGTGCTGTCTTTGTCGAGTACATTAACAGCTGACTGATCTAAAGCTTACCTAAGCCATGTTCATTTGCAGGCCGGGACTGTATGGCTGGTGGAATGCGTTAACAGGTGTACTGAAAAAGAAGTGCTGATGGGGGAGAACTAACGTCAGCAGCAGCCTATGTAGCTTATGTAACCATGGAGACAGTTGTGATGGCCACTGAGTCAGTGTCAGTCTAGCAGGAGTGCAGTGTGACCGTGTCAGTAATTTCAAAGATGAATGAAGATTGTTTTGTAGTCAGTTATGTCCACATGGTGGTAATAAGTTATATCCACAGGGTGGTAATATACATTTTATGGATGTTATTTTAGGCATCTACTAAACTGTTTTGAGCTTTTCAGCAATATTTATCATGACGTATAGATCTCACTAAACATGGTCAAAATGGCAAAAAGTATTGTAATACTTCAAAAATCAAGATGTCTTCTGACCTCTGATAAGTTGAAATGGACAATAAAACAACCATCATGTTCCACCAATACTATCAAAAACTATAAAACAAATAATGTACAATTTAGCATACTGTACTGCATTAAATCCAATGACTAATTATTGCCCAGGTATCTTAAAGAACTGGATATGAGAATATAGTGATTGCTGGATTGGCTATTTTTTTATTTTGCTCTTTTCTTTTTTTTTTGTAGGTGTCGTGGTTTTGTTGTCTGTTTTACATATCCTCACTGTCTGCTTCGTTTCTCATTTTGTGTGTAGAAGCAGTCATCCAGTGTGACGGGATCAAAGACGACAGGCTTCAGATCAGCTTTTTCATGTGCCGTTGTTTTCTGCCCGTCTGGCATCCCTCCCTCTTTGTTTATCTCTTTATTCGGTTTCTCCTTTTCACTGTGGAATTGTTTCACACTCAGACATGCTTGCATGTGGATCACTGCTGAAGGGGACATGATACAATTCTACAGTACACTATGAAAGCATTAATAGATTTAGCAGTGAGGAAGGTTTCAGACTCTTGCAGTATGTGATCTGAGGGCTTTAATACAGAAAGCCCCCTGCTGGTAGCTCAGGAAAGTGTGGATGATTGAGAAAAGTGGAGAGAAAACAATACATAGGTTGTCTGAAGTAACAGGCTAATACATAGGAGAAAGTAAAATAGAGATATTATTCTTGCATGGCTCAAGGACTCTAAATGTATGATTGTAGATTCAGACAGTGTGTGTAGTGAATGACTGGTTGTGGATATTTCTGGGCTTCACCTTGTTTCCCCAGAAGCAGTTTGGGGGGGAGGGGGTTCTTATGATGCTCAAAGCAGATGGCTTGAGGAAAGTAACTGTTCAGAATAGGTTGGAGGAAGTGGAATGGAGAGGATGGTGGTAAAGTGGACAGCGTGGAGAAAATGAGCAAGGCAAAAGAGGAGTAGCCTGCCCAAAATGGGAGTGAGCTATTTTCTATAACAACAAATGAGCAGCCATACAAGGAGTCATGTGACACAAGGCAAGGAAATAGATCTCAGATGGGGAGGGGGTGGAAAGGAGGGAGAGTGGATGTGTGTTGGAGAGCGAGCAAGCGAGTGAGAGAGAGAGAGCAGTGTTCAAGCTCAGTCTCTCAGCTTCTTGGTCAATTGCAGAGTGTGGAGACAGAGACAGACGTACGCTCGCATCTATTGCCGGCAAGAGTGCAATCACAAGGGACAAAGCTCAGCAGTTGTATCATAACAAGGAAGAGCAAAATTAGGCAGCAAACAAGACGAAGATTAGATAAGCAGTAGATAGAGAAAGCCTGAGGAGGAAAAGCATGTCCTCTCTCTCCAACCAGCAACCTGTATCTCCGTTCTCAGAGTACAGCGAGCTATGCAAGGTTTCTTCCATGTCCTCAACCCCTGCACCCCAGGGATGGGATTGGCAGCACGGTGATATGGGGGCTCCAAGAAGCTTTGCGGGTTCCCCAAGAGCCCCAGGGCTTACAGATGAAGACAAGCTGTGCTTTTTTGACCATCCGGCAGGGGTGGGCATGGAGTCTGAGCTGAAGGTGCCTGGAAGAGGTGCGATTCCTGGAAGCGCATCTCTAGGAAGTGCAGGGGAGAGCCCAGACAGCCCTCTGTCTTCATCTCCTTCACCTGCCTCCCCTGGAAAATATGGAGCACCTTTAGGATGTGTAAGTAGCAGCGAGACAACGGTTCCTTCACAACTTACAGGATCACCTGCCCAACACACTGATTCCCCATCTCCTCTTGAATCTTTGAAACCAACCAGTGTAGGAGGATGGATTCCTTCACCTCATGGTCTTGTCACAGAGGCCAATGGCAAAGTGGCCTCTTCTCCAGCACCTCCTAACTACTGTGTCATAGGTGTCGTCAATGACAATTACCTTCAGAGTGGAGATGAAGGTCTTGGTGGACGACAGATGGCTGAGGGATCGTCGGATGATAACGAGGAGGAAGGGGAAGACCTAGAACCTTGCTTCATGGGACGAGTTGAGCAGCAGAGGAAGGCCATGAGAAGAGCAATGTCTGAATGTTCTCATCTCTCTGTGCCAGCCAGCCTCGAGTTGCCAGACAAGTATCCAGGTGGAGCAGTACTGGATGAGTTGAGCTCCCCAATAGGCGGGCCCCGTCGACCTCATGCTGCAGCAATGAAGCGCTCCCTTACTGTAGCTGACGATCAGCCCCCGACACCCCCACCGACCCTCTATGCCACTGGGGTCACTCGTAATGACCTGCGTCATGATGGTGACACAACTCTTCGCCTTTCCCCCTTTCCACCACTTAAGAGTAATGGAGGTTATCCGCCCATGGAGGACATTCTAGAAGGTTCGATTGTCGACAAGGACCAAGGTGTACTGCTGCCGGTGCCATTTACACCTCGAGCTATCAATGGTAGTGCTGGCAACACCAATCCATTTGCAGTACCTGAGGGTAGGTGATATAAGCCTGTGTTATTGTTTAGGCCAATATCTAGCTGAGAGTTAATGCTGGGAGAGTAGTATACAAAAGACTGCATTCCATTGCTGCCTCAGTATGTGCAGAGGATGCTCTATAGGCCATTATTGTGACAGTGGCATCCAGAAGTATGGATTTATATATTACAATTAAAATACTATACTTTAGCTTGTTTGTTTATTTCTCTGTCTGTTTATTTGTTTATTTAATGCCATATGAGTACCTGAATGTGTCTGTAGCATACATATATAAACATTTCATGCATATTTTTGTCATTATGATAAAAGTCAACTGAACCTACATATCAAAAGAGAATTAGACTGGTAGATTGTTCTAGTAGGTCACACTGACAGAGACTGTCATAGCAGCCTAGAGCCAGACCAGTTGCACGGCGTCTTTCTGCTCCACTCAAGCTTATGGTACGACAGTGTCACGCCACGTCTGAACACGCCTCCGTTGCCCCCACCCCACATAAGACAAACCCAGTTCAATATGCATAAGATTTTCAGATCTTATTTGTTTGCCTTGTAAATGTCACATTTGACTCCTGATGTAGATTCTGGTATTGCATAAAGAACATTTGAAACTAATTTTTGGGAAAGCTGCTCTTTGTATAACACGGGATAATGCAATAGTGGTGAATGTGCTGGACTGGTAGCCAATTGTCTGTGACTGTTTGCAAGATCAGTCCATTAAAATAGAAGGGAGTGACTGCTGAGAATGTATTACTAGATGTGTACTGTTTCGGCATCCTCAGCATTGCTTATACTCATTATAAAATTTGCTTTGTCCTGCATTAAAGATATATTCTATATTATTTGTGGTTGGGTTGTAATTCTCTGCCTCCCTATTGACATTTTTACTGGAACTACATAGATTCATTTGGATATGAATCTATCTTTTCTTTTTATCTTTGTTATCTCAGTCAGGGCTCATAGCATATGGCCGTCTAGTTTTTCGTACTGTTGCACCGTGTTGCAAGAGTGAAAGAGACATATTTATAAATGGTGACCCCTATTTCCTGCTCTCATATTATCTGACCCTGTGAAGGATATAGTTCTATTCTTCCTGCAAAACATACATTGCAGTACCAGGTAAAGCATGTTGTTTAGGTAGGCATGTAAATGGAACATTTCCATAATATGCTTGCATGGAGGACAGTTTTTAATTACGTTATATCTTGTTAAGGCCCTAGGCTGATGTCACTCAGTTCAGTGTCATGTGCAAAGGCTTAAGGCCCCAACCAGAAATTGCCAGAACAGCATCATAGACTGGCACTGAGCTGAGTAAGAGTAAACATGGCATTTTGTATCAGTAGGTAGTCTTAAAGTGCTGCTGTTCTTTAAAAGCCTTTATTTGTTCCTGGAGGAAAATCCTGAATGATGGTTGCTGGTTTTATATTGTTGTGTTAATGCTCGCTGAGGTCGACAGTATTTTGAGAAGATTCATTGAGTTTTCTATTTTGCTTTGAGTTTCAGTGTAAATCTGGGTTTTGTTATGTTGAAGCTGCGCTCAATTCAGTCTGAGCAGCTTAACAAATAAACAGGTTTAAAAAACCTTTAAAAAGGCACTGCATTTTATTCTCACATGGTTTTGCATACTGTTGAAGAGCTCTGGCTTGGAATGAAATTGATGGTATTTAAAGTGAATCTTTGTGCTCCATGAATTTACAGCGATGATTAAACAGCCTTCACAATGCTATTGCAGGTTTGGCATAGTACAGTAATCAGGCCTCTACTTTTTAATGTCTGTCTTACTGTAAGCTTATGATAGGGTCAGTAGATCTTTCTGTCCATCTGGTTTCTTTCACAGAATAAGGACATGATGTAATGCACATTTCTTTATCTAATTTTATGCTGTAATCAAATGACTGAATCACTTAATGCAGTTGTTGTGAAATGGTAATTCCAACCAGGGCACAAAACCATGCTAAGGACCGGTCAGTTTTCTGAAGGGGTATAGTGTTATTATGAAGTTTTCAGTGTTTAACAATGGTAACTTTTAAAGTAACCTTGATTTGACTAAGCTCCTTCCAGCTACAACTGCTGCTGATCCCCTGGTTTGACCTTTTAGCAGCTGTGTGACTGAGACCAGTATGCTACTGACTTTGTATATCTTTCTACATATATTTCTAATCAGCTCTGTGGTCTGCACACACAATTAACATTATTTTAAAGACACCCATTAGGGAAGGCTAGTATAGTGTATAAAGCTGTCAGTTCTTCAAAATTCTTCTGTAAAGTGTTCTGTAGTGTAGTAGTATATATATTACAGTACGTTTTACAATCATCACAGTAATTTTAATTAAACACAGCAATGTGGTATTTTTCCTGACATCTGATGATGAAACAGACAAAAAACAGTGCCACGTTTAAAATGTAATCCAAACCTTTCCAATTCAGTTTATTTAAATTCATTTGTACATTTGGCAAACATTCTTATGTGGAGGGACTTATTGTAGCATTAGAAGTCTTGACTACATTGTCTTGTTGGTATAGTGTGGTGTGCAGGTCTGAACTGGTTATCAAACCCCACCCCACCCTGCCACACTGCTCATAATAAAGTACAATTGCTTAGACATTTAGTACTTTCTTTATAATAAAACTTGCAGTTGTTCAGTGTTCTAGAAGTGCTGATGATATCCGCACTCAGGAAATCATAAATATTGATTGTTATTGCTAACATCGTGCAGATTTGTTTTTAGGTGACCTTTGAAATATAGTGGCACTATTGGGGAAAAAACTGTGAGTTTAGATTTTATAGCCTCTAGTCTCCAAAGGAAAGGCATACTTTGTTATAGTCATAAATGTTCTTCTTTGTCTAATCTCTCTGTTCGTAAACAACTGAGATTTAACTGTTAACTTTAAGAGATGTATTGAATCCTGTTTATAACTAAATCCAATCAAACAATGACATGGGAAATGCAGAGTCATAGTTGTTTACACTCCGTAGCAGCAGCACGCCTTTGGGGAGAACAGCTCAGGCTTGCATCAGTTCTGATTTTGCTATTTTATAGTTCCCCATATTCCCATGTATTATGAAAAAGTGTGTAAAACTAAAAAGAAGGAACCTGTCTGCTTCCTGTTTGCTTGATGTAATCTACTCAAACAATAAGAACAGTCCTGGCTCCTAATGATGGAGGCAGACAACAAATGAACACTGAGAATGTACCTGTGGATGATGGTAAAGATGAATAGTCATGTAATGTTCCCTTGAGAGGGCTCTTGATGAGGAGAGAAAGGCAGAAGGAGAGCAGGACCAGCGGGGACATAAGAGACAAAAATCTGCGGAGAAAAACCATGGCATGGAATGCCAATGAGAGCGGAATTGTAATTTCGAGCACGACCAGACAGCCCCCTGACCTTTATATCCAGCAATACAGGCAGTGCCTCTGCGTGTATGACTATAAACCTGTTTGTAAAGTGGCTGAAGCAGAGGGATATTATATTGCTTGTGGACAAATGTTCAGCTCATGATGTGACAAACACTACAATGAGAAACATCCAAGTTGGGTTCCTGCCAAAGAATATAACCCTCACAGACAGATGTGATCAGGAGAGATGGCCCCCTTTGTATTGTAGCACATTGATGAGATGAGCAGAGCTACAGCTACATTACGACAAATACTTCCTCCGGTATGCTGTTCATATGCTATGGGATGCCTGGACTGATGTTGGGCCACCACAATACAAAATTGTTGGAGGAAAAGAGTTCTGGTCATGTCACCAGAGCAGGAACCAAAAACTGTCGAGCTACTCATCAAAGATCAACACTGAGGAGTTTGTACAGTGGACTGTGTCTGATAACTGTTGCTGCCAACCATGAGGAGGAGGAATTGGAGGTGACTGAGGAAGAAGAGGACACACCTGTCCCATTCTGTTCTTTTGGTTGACTTTGCAACATGATCTTAGCAACATCAGTTTGTGAAATGAAAGGGTCAGTAAATTGTGAAATCAGTCAATAGTAAATCTGTCTCTCATTGCTTTATATTTGTGATAAATATACTAATGTAAATTGGTAGATTCTGCATGTGAAATAAAGATTATATTATAATCATCTGTTTGTAGTGATGTTGCACGGACAGACACGATCAATATAAATGTTTTCCATTTTCCAAATATCTGACATTTTTAACAAGGTGTCCCCACAGCATTTAAATGCATCATGTATATGTACTCAGGATGGCGGCGCGTGCACACGCTGCGGCTTCTCTCTCTCTCCCGGCAAAACAGTGTTTTCGTGTTTTTCGTCCTGTAAGTCGCAGTGTTTTTGTACGTCTTCGTCGCGTTTATCTGTCTCAAAGTGCGTATATAGCCGAACATTTTTGCTCAACATAAGCAGAAACAAATCTTTTGAGTTAAACTCCGCGGACGCCGAAGAGCTGAATGACCTGGGTCTGCTCCGGAGGCCTACTCAATCACCGACCCCCACTCCTGCACCTCGCCCACAATGGAGGCGCCTCATGCGGTGTGAGAGGAAGCAGAAGAGGAGTAAGCGCGGAGGCATCAGAAGTAGGCTAGCGGCTAGCCCACACAAACCCGCTATCCCCTCCATTGTTCTGGCCAACGTACGCTCACTGGATAACAAACTGGACTACATCCGATTACTACGTTCATCTCGGAGGAATATAAAGGACTTGTTTTTTTGTGTTCACGAAAACATGGCTCAGCGACAGTGTCCTGGACTGCGCCATCCAGCTCGACCAGCTAACATGCTACTGTGCTGACAGAGTTGTTGTGGCGGGAGGTAAGACCCACGGTAGCGGTCTTTGTGTTTACATCAATGACGCCTGGTGCCGTGATGCTGTTGCAATCTGCAAATACTGCTGACCAGTGTTGGAGTTTATGATTATTAAGTGCCGGCCGTTCTATCTACTGAGGGAATATACAGCCATGCTGCTGTGTGCTGTATGCATTCCTCCCTCCAGTGGCAACAACAGGAATGAGGCACTGAATGAACTCTACCAGCACATTAGTGAACAGCAGACAGCCCACCCTGATGCTTTCCTCATCGTGGCTGGGGATTTCAACCACGCAGATTTAAAGAGTGTGTTTCCAAAATTCAACAACACATAGACTTTCCAACATGGGGAAATAACACACTGGACTGTGTTTACACCACCCTGAAAGGAGCTTACAAAGCTTTCTCCCTTCCTCACCTCGGC
>JBBPDE010000006.1:17922589-17935002 GCA_037974605.1 Nannopetersius ansorgii
AATATCAAGGTGAAAGTCATCATAGCTTGCGTAGTACAGACCCAGCTCCCAACCCAACTTTGTAAATAGATTAACGGCGAGATTTTTTTTATCGCGCGATAAGAGTCTCGCGTTAACGCCGTTAACGACCCAGCACTAATATATATGTGTGTGTGTGTTTGTGTGTATGTGTGTGTGTATATATATGTATATGTATATATATATATTTATATTTATATATGTAAGTATATATATAACAGTATATTTGTTCGTTCCGAACCATCTTGGTACATGGGTCACTGTTTGGTACATGATGTCATACCGAGAATACACGGTACGACGAAGAAGACACGATTAAAGTAATGCGGAACTAAATTTACAAGTGTGAGTTTAATACAGAAACAAATGTGAAAATATTCTTGAGACTTATTTTTGTAAAAAAGAAACTAAAGTTGGCACTTTTGGCAAAAGAATGCCATACCTGCCATTTCACTTACTTTCTATTAGGTAAAACTAATATTAATTACTAATTTCTATTAAAAACACAAGATGTTTCAGTTATTTTTTGTCATCCATACATGAAAATATAGGCAAGAGTGTGTGTTTACTGATTAATACACTGCTGTTATTTATAATAAACAAAAAAACCAAGGCTCATGCTTTAGAATTTTTTGTTGCTTAACTGCGCTGTATCGGAACCGTACCAAACTGTGATGTCAGAACTATAGCGTGAACTACATATATATAGATATGTGTGTATGTATGTGCGTGTTTTGAATGTATGTACACATTCCTTGCTTTCTCTCTAGCGCCTTCTTGCTACTGTTCTTTTTCCCTAACGGTCTCCTCTTTTTCAACACATTATCTCCTCTCCAAAGATTAAACTATGATGTGAGAGCCTTTGGACATATTTTATTGCTTTTATTCTGTATTCTTTATTTTCCATTACCCCATACATTCCCATATCATTGTTGAGGCTGATAAATACACCCATTCTATCCATAGGAGATGCAAACAGGATGTTTGCGACAAATCTGATCATCAGATTTTTCATCTTTTAAGTTGTTTTTCATTTTTCATTTGCAAACTAGATATTTTGTGGTGAGGGTGTTTTAAATGCTAAGTACAATTTATGAGCTGACCCAGAATTCTTGATAGAGAGGACTTTAGGAACATCTTTATGAGACACTAAATTCTTTTTCTAATGTCTGGAGCTCTTTATCGAATGTCTGGAACTTTATCTAATGTCTAAGCTCTATCCTTGGGCTTATGTGCCAAGTGCAGTACACTTCATACCAGTCATTTTTCATAATTTTTATGAAGCCATCAGAGAGAGAGGTCAAATTAGGTATTTTAGATCTCGTTTAGGTCCAATTCCAGCAGCAAAACCAACTTGAGTAGCCATGAAATAATCGGAAAGGAACTTATCACTTGCAGTAGACTGAGCAGCTGAGAGTGTGTGGGTGTTTGTGAGTGTGCACGGCTGTAGCCTAATAACCTAAATCTAAATGCTTGTTACAGACATTTATTGTAATTTTAGGAGCTTAGAGGAGCTTTTATTACCTCTAATGCACACATTTTCTCTCTATCTGTCTATATTGATTGCCTTGAAAAGAACACTTTATGTGCATAACACAAAATAGGGGCACCATAGGGGCACTGAATTTGGTAAGAAGTGTGACTGCTTATTGGAAACTCACCTGATTTACGGTCTGGAGAATCTGGCCAGTTGCAGAGAAACAAATTTATCAAAATTCAGTAAAACCCCTGCTTATCGTGGAGGTTACATTCACATTCCAAGGTCTCCCGCAGTGCTAGAATGTAAAATACTGATGTTACCCCTTTATAGACTACTGTAATTCATGCACACGCATTTTCGTTTGGTATGTGCTGTCGTCTTTGGTAACAGCAGGGTAAATACAGTACTGAAATACACCTTGTGGTGCAACCTGAACACATCTTCAGTGATTGTGTTTCAGGTCTTACATCAGACCCCCTCACCCGGGTGACCCAGCTGGGGGTGATCAGGCCCTGACTTGTGTCCAAGTAGCGCACTATCCCCCCAACTCAACCAGAGCAAATGTGAAGCCTGCTTCCGTAGTGTGTTGCAGTAGTTTTGGTGAACACGTTGATTAATTGAAAGTGTGTCTGATTGACAGGTCACACCTTCACCCACAGAATTATCAACGTTATCTTATGTTAAAATGTTAAAACGGATGTCATTGTATGTTGTGCTAAGATTGTTCATACTAGCTATAAATGTGAGTTTGTGCAATTATATGGCCAACATTAACAAATCGATTAATAAAACAGCAATTAATTAGTGATTGCTCTACGGTATAGATTTACATTTTATAAAATCCTTCTGGTTTATGAAGCTCAAATTTGTGGTTTATGAAGCTCAGGTGGTGACTTTCATACTGTTTCAATTAGTTACTGATTATGGCATTAAACCACAGTTACTAAACTGAATTTTAGTAAATATAATAATTCTATGTTCACATGTGT
Source organism: Nannopetersius ansorgii (assembly GCA_037974605.1). Taxonomy (NCBI): domain Eukaryota; kingdom Metazoa; phylum Chordata; class Actinopteri; order Characiformes; family Alestidae; genus Nannopetersius; species Nannopetersius ansorgii. The sequence continues at coordinate 17,925,077 of JBBPDE010000006.1, forward strand.
CCTGAGATGTGTACATGGGACTGTACATGGGAACTACTTTGATGTAAAGTAGCCATTCAGTTTTGTATTTTGCTTAATATGACCCATTACATTCTAATTTACTGATAAGGACATTTGTAGCATTTGGAAACATTTCTTCAAGGTACTAATATCACCGTGATTTCTGTTTACAGTTGGGAAAGGGCATTTGTATAGATGTTTTGTTGTTTCTAACTGGGGAATAATACTTTAAACACAGCATGGCATGTATGCTCTAGTTAACTGTAGCTGCCAACCTAATTAATAGTTTCCTTCAGTCTAAATACTGTTGTACCTGTTTAAGCTTATAGATGCTTATAGATGCTTCAGCCTTCCCTCTTTGTCCTGTCTTCCTCTTAACCTGGTGATCCCTGGTGTCCTTCTGCTTTCTGCCTGCCATGCTGTGTTATAGGTTCAGATAGTCTCCAAAAAGGTGGACTACAGCCATGTTACATCTCGTTTGGGTTCCAAGGACAATATCAAGCATGTCCCTGGTGGAGGGAACGTAAGTACTGCCACTGCATGCAATTAAAACCACTATCAGAAAGGCCCAGTAATCTTCATCATGCAGCAACTTTTTAAAATTGAGTTGGACCACTGGTGTGGGATGGTGCTAAGCATCATTCTCATGCTAAGCTGCGCTTGAACAGGGGATTTTCATGAAAAGCAGTTTAAATTGTGATTAATCTCCCTGGCTACTTCCACAGTACCTGACAGATCAGATTTCAAAACAATCTATGCTTTCTATGTCTTCAGTCTTTCCCCTTTAGTCACTAATTCCCTTCCTCAAGCTTTGTTGTGTGGCTTCTCCTTTAGCTCTCAATTTTACTGCTTCAAGTACCAGTGACTAATGCTTAACTAAAAATGCTGGTGTTTTTTTTTCCATCACCTTTTATTTTGGATAAAGGAAAAATGTTTTCATTCGCGGTCTTTCTTTTTTTTTAATCTTTTGACTATCTTTGAGTGAGTGTTAGACTAGCTTGTGTTGTTTTTTTTGCACTGCATGTGGATGTTTCACTTGCAAACCCAAAGGGCTAGAATTCTGTAGCACTGACAGTAAAGCCATCTTTGTGCCAAATTGATGTTTCCACAGGTGCAGATTCTCAGTAAGAAGGTTGACATGAGCAAAGTGACCTCAAAGTGTGGTTCAAAGACCAATATTAAGCACAAACCAGGTAAAATCGCTCATGACTTCAAACCTGCCTTTTTAAAAATATTTTGATCAGAGGTACTCATTTGGTACCATGCTGCAAAAAAGACAAGACAAATATTTTATTTATTATCAGGGTTTGAGCAATCTTTTATTTTGAAAAAAAAGTCACATGATACGGTAATAAGTCCATAAGCTAGCAAAAATGAGTAAAAAACGCACTTTGTTTTTAGTTGAATCTATACCTATCTGTGAAAATATTGTTTAACTGGTGCAAAAAAGTTTGGGGGCCACTGATTTAGATAAGCTTAAAGGGCCCATATTGTAGAAAAAAAACATTGCATTGAAGTTGAAGCCATTCTGTATTTTTTTTTATATGAGCCCTTTAAGAGCCCAGTTAAGGATGAACTGAAGTCAAGGAGAGTTCTATTTTACTGTACATTTTATTGTTTCTCATAGGAGGTGGTGATATAAAGATCGAGTCCCATAAGGTGAACTTCAAAGACAAAGCTCAGCCTAAAGTGGGCTCTTTGGACAACGTCAGTCATGCACCTGGTGGGGGGAATATCAAGGTGAGATTTGGGGAAAATTGAACACAGCTTTCAAAAAAATAAGTTTCCAAAAAAATATTTTCCTGAAGTTTAACATATATTCAGATATTTAACATATCAGATATTTGGGCAACCTTAAAAAATTGTGGAAATTCATACACCTCTGTTTGCCATTTGAAAGATGAACAAGTCGTTAATCATGTGTTCAATAATCCGTATAGTCTTCATAAGGACAGCTTGCACACACGTTCATAAGTAGACAATAATTTTGTGACTCAAAGAGAATAAACTCACACCATCATACTGTCATGTTTGTAGTTCCAATTTTCACATTTATATGAAGTTAAATTAATATGCTATTATAAATTACACATATGATGATTCTCTAAATTGTCAAAATAAATGCTGAATGCTGATTGTTTAATGCTGAATTTGAAGATATGACATGGCGCAGACACACCTGGTTCAACTCGCCTGTTAATTGCCAGGTTTAATGAATGAGTTTGAGGTGAGGAACTACCAAACTGTGCTGGACACTGACCCTACAGGACCAAAATTCAGCACCCCTGGCTTATGAAAAACAGATTATCAGTCTATATTTTATCTTTTCTTATAATGAATAATGAAGAAATGTTTTTATTACCCCTCCAGAAGAGTAATAAGTGGTCCAATAAAGTTCATGCAAACTTGTGCGCATAACCATTAACAGGGTGTGACTATATCCTATTACTGACAATATACCTTTAAAAAACATCATCATTTCCTTAAGTATATGTATAAGTACAGTTATTACAAATACTTTTGAAAGAAGGATTTGTGGTCATGTCATACAAATATTTGATATTACCCATCGCCACAGGATGTTATTTGTAATGTAATAGTATCTGATGAGTTTGGCCTCTTCCTACATGTAGACATGTCTCCAGCCTTAAATGAGGTTTGGAAACCATTAAACATAGTGATAGATCCAAATTAATGTGGGTAGTCATCTCATGGGGACACTTAGCACCCCCAAAAATGCTTCTAAACATAACAAAGATGAAGTTTAATTCTTTCAATGGGCTCTACAGAAAATAGCATTGCACCATTGTTGTGAATTAGTGGATTTTTTTTATCTTCCTGAAACTAATTTCTTAAAGAATGGTTGATTATTTTTGTATACAGAGTTCAGCATTCCAGTCGGATTTCTGAAGGCAAAGAGTGGCCCTGCTCCTTATGAATGTTTTTGCATTTAAGTATTTGTGGCATGCTTCTGTTGCCCATTAGGTGGTATCACAGGCAAAAAGATAAACAATAAAATATTTCTGTGGTGAATGATGTAGGTTGATAGACGTGGTGCATTGTAAATTATTGGTTTACAGCTGGAAGTTCCTTTGTGAATTTCAGTAGATTTTGATATGAAAAATAATTCACAGGTGTTGTAAATGTGTTGCAGAGTCTGTTTTCTCATTGCCTTTCTGACATCCTTTTTAAACATATTATGTTCATTGTGTAAAGATCCACATAAATCGACTCGTTTTATGTTTCACATTTAGATTTTTTTTTTTTATTATTTTTTTCTTACCCTTAATTTACCAAGTTCCTTCTTTAATATCTTTAAGCCGAACTGATTGACTTTAGCATATTTCTGGAGAAATAAAGATGAAGTCTGAGGGATTTTTGGAAGGAAAAGGCTAGGATTAAAAATAAGTGAACTCTGCGTATAATAAGTAAAGGAAGGGGTATCTAATAACACTACACATTCCTTCCACCATCCTATCATTTGTTATTACTCAGATGCTGTACTGGAGGACCATTATGTTTTCCCTGATTCAACACATTTGACTTACATAAATCAGCTGTTGATAAAGCTCTTTTTTGGCATTTATGTTGGAGTTGGGAAATCATTCAGCCAGGCAAAGTCATGGCCTTCCAGAACTGCACTTTGACTAACAGGTCATTATTATCTTGGGTGGGTCCAAAATCTGAACACTTCTTTGTGATGTCACCTTTCCCCTCAGCCTATGGCCATTCATCTCTGCATGAGAATTTTCATGTCTGCATTCTTCATCCGCACGTATTCATTCACATACAACTGTACTTTCGTTCCATGAAAGAGAATAGCACAATTATATACAGTTCTGTGTACATTTTGTCACCTTTGGTAAAGTTTCCTTGGAGTCCTTGGTCCTTTTTTGTGTAATGACAATAGTCCTTGTGGATGGATGATATTCCAACATGAAGACCCAAATATGATCTACAGAGGAAAAAAACACTGTGGCATTTGATGGAATCTGCCACCTATCCTAACAAGATTCCTAGGAGCTTTGCAATGAACAGTATCACAGATCCACTGATGACCTTGACTTCTTATGTGTTTGTTACCAATTTGTTACCAATCGGTTTCTTTTTTAATTGGAACTCCATTGTTGTTTCCGTGATGTTTAGTAAACCCTATTCCCAACAAGAACAACTGAGCCCCTCGTTCAGAATTGACTTGAGTGCATGTGTATTTTTCATGCCGTTCACTGTGTGCTTTTTTCCTATTTAAGATAAATTAGTTTTTAAAATATATTGCAGTTCATCATATTTATAAATACTTTGCGTCTTAAGTTTTAAGTTCCAGTTTGCTCATGTTCCTCATATCATTAAAGCATGATACCATGAGGACTTCAACACAGCTGTTTGTGCATTTTATTTTATTTTTTATTTTGCCATCCTACACACGAAAACACAAACATCCACACACTTTTTCAATGAAGAGATCATATACCCTTATCCATTCCATCTCCATCTCTCCTATTGACATGCTGCTATGTATTTCTAGGCTGAGGGGCAACAGGAGACAGTTGAGGGGAGTGGGGCTCCCTCTAGTGGTTCCTTGGCAGCCCAGCCGGCAGCCAGCTCTGCCCAGGAGAATGGGCTGAAGGAGAGCACTCCATGTGGGGGCAATGTGCTCCGGGACCCCCAGGGTCTGGACTCGCTCATCCCTGAAACAAGTAAGTTTGTGTGTCACCCCAATCCGATCCCAGGGCTCACTATATTGCCTGTCCCTTGGATGTTCCTGTTATGTGTCAAGTTAGAGCAGGGGTGTCTAATCTACACAAATAAAAACCTGCAGTCACTGTAGCAATTTATGGATCTGACCCCTGGACTAGAGTTTCCTTTAGAATTGATAGTCACTTAGCTCAGGTAGTTTAGTGAAAAAGATAATTTCGTGTTTGTACAGTATGTTTCAGTGGGCATGATGTTTTTGGCTTTGTAAGGCCTGTCAGCAATTCTTGACTGAGAGTTTGCCTTGCCATTTTGCTGTTTCCCTTAGTTCTATATTTTGTACCAGAGGGTCATCATGTCACAGATAAGCCCTAAGGCTTAGTTGCATGAAAACATTTAGGTTGATAACCTTTTGCAGTGTCCAACATAAATGTAATTCATTTGACATTTTTATTCATTTCATAATATTCATTTGTGAACCATTTATCTTTTTGTTTTTGTGTTCATTCATTGTTGTATTTCTGTTGTTGAAAAAGATCTCTCTAATCTCTGCTTTGAAGCCCCTGACCACCAAACTGTCTTAACTTCTTATTTTTCAGGCATCTAATTCTGCTTTTTGCTGTCACCTTACCCTTACACTTTCCTTTTAATTCCCACAACACTTTCTCCTGCTCCGTCTCCTCCTTTTGTGTCCAACCCTTCTTTTGTCTTTCTGTTTTCCAAATCCTCCCCCACCCCCTTGCTGCAGATTGAATCTTTCAAGCTAAACTTCCGCGAGAAAGCGCGCTCTCGCACGGACCACGGCGCTGACATCATAACCTGGCCTGCCCTGGGTGACAGCCCCGCCCACCCCCATCCGCTCCGCAGCAGTGTTTCGCTCAACGACTCTTTGGCGACCACCGACTTCCCTCGCTCCTCCACAAGCCCTGCCCTCGTCCTTGCCTCTCAGGGGCAGGGGTGCAGCTCTGGTTCACTCACTGCACTCCGGACGTGACCTCCTCCACTCATCAGTTCACTCTCAAAACCCCTGACCTTCTCTTTACAGATCGTTCCAGTCTGAGTCTGGTGATGAATAGGTGGAATGAATTTAGCTGAATCTCTTCAACTACCCCTCCTCAGCTTCTCAAACCCACTTGGTTACAATACATCCATTAGAGCATGATATAGGCTAGTTCTCCTGGTTTCATTCTTATTCAATACTGCAGTCTTCACAGGATCTAATCTTTCATAGGATTTACCCACAGTGTAATCAACTGGATATCCATGACCTGTACTCCTAATGAAAATACTCACTGTAGAGATGTCAGCCCATAGTTTTGTGTTGCAGCTTTTTGTCCGTATGTGGGGCTGTCACGTAATCCTACAAGAACCATTGACTACCCTGCTTCAGTATTACCCCACTCTCATAACTCACTTACTGCCCTCCTTCACTATCCTCCATAAGAACTCCAGTTTAAAACAAAATAGTCTGTTTCAGCTGTAGGTTGATCTAAATCTCTCTAAAAACTGTGTTTTGTGACGTGTGTTGAGTGAATTCTGTGGCTATGAGCTGTGTTCTATTATGTTTGTTTGACTTTTCATTTTTCGTTGTGCTTGGTTGTTTGGTTCTTTTGTTGTTTTTTCTTCTTGTAAAGCAATACAATGGTCTCTGCCTATAGGACATTCTTCTTGAAATTTCTTATTGAAACATGCGCACAGGACATAAAGCTTACATGTCAGACACAGCTCCGCATAGGTCTCAGAAAGTGTTTGTGGTCAGCAGTGAGGGTGAGTCGTGGAAGGTGAACAGTGAATATGAGAGGAAAAGTGTTGATATGGCGTAGTGGGAGCATGAAGGAGTGTGAAGCTAAGTTAGGGTAAAGCTATGAGAAGTTGATAAAACCAGTCGTTCATGGTTGGATGGACCTGGTGTCATGGCTGAAGCATGTTTTGAGACGAAAGGAGGAATGAAGCCTTGTGTCATTCAAGTTTGTGCCTCGTATCCTAATTACCTGAAACTGGAAAGAGCCTGGGTCTGCCACTGCCTTTGGCGAATATGCAGAATGTCACAGCCTGACACAAAACCTTTCATTTAACTAGATTAACTGTTAATTGCTTCATTAAGACCTATTTGAACTGTTAACATAACTATACCTAATTGTGCTTACTGTACTGTCAGAGATGCTTGAGAAAGCTAATGCATGAATACATGTGAATGTTCCAGCAGCGCGTTAGAGACAGTAGACCATGACATGGTAGCTTATTTACCTTGTAGCATTCAATAGTCACCTCTAAATAGCCTTTTTTTTTATACAGTCCGAATATTGTATCCCGTTCAAAATACTGTACACATCACATAGTTCTGTGGTGCTGTGTCTGTTCTAGAGTGAAGAATGATTCGAAAAACACAAGAAAAAGTACATGCTTTCTTAAAAGTTTCTCCGATCTCGAGTTAAGGCGGTGGCGAAAATGAATAAGGGTAGTCCTTTGGTTAGAAATGCTACTGCAGTTTTGCCCTCTTTTTAACCTCATATTTATGCAACTAATGAAATAAAGGACACTATCATAATATATATATTACCCTTCATTACTGTTAATTACCATCATTTTTGAAGGTTTTAAACATTTTAGTGAACCACAGAGAAGTATTAGCACACGCATATTATGCACAAATCTAAATTGAGCTATGTCTCGGTAATATCAGATTGAGAATACTGAAGAGAAATTATTGATTCAGTATTAAACCAGGGGGGACACTTTATTTAGGGTTATGGGCAATAATGGTTATTTATGTAGAGATGTTTTTGACAAATGGGAGGTTTGTAGATATTTGTATTTGAGCTGTGTTGTGCAGCTTTCAAATGCTCTAGGTAGATTTATCTTCGAGGTCTGACTTTATTTTGTAACCTTCAGCATTGCCAGTATGGTTGTGGTTATCTTAAAAGTCAATTCCTCTGTGCCTGAATGCAGCCATTTTACTATCAAGTGCAGTGTTCTCTGCTTTTTTTTTCCTTTATTGAACACATTTTGTTTTGGCCCTCCTCAATTGCTAGCACCTGAATTTATGTAAATATATATATTTACGGTTTATACCTTCAATGTCGCTGCAGGAAGGAAAAAAACAAGATGGAAATGAAAAGAATATTAATTATGCTTTAAAAGAGTGTTGAGTACTGATTTGTACCTTTAAGGTTTTTAGGGAGTGTGCTTTGTCATTATTGTTGTTATAAAGATCATTATGATTTCAATGGCTATTATTAATATTTATTATTATGATCATTATTATTATATTATCATCATTACTCAAAACTAAAGTCGGTCTGCCTTTTTTCTGAGAAAAGGGCTGTGATGAACGAATGTTTTTGAGACATAATGTACTAAGATGCAAGACACTTGTATTTGTGTTCCGGTCATACCGCCATTGCTTTGGTATGCTGATAGTATGTTAGGACTCGTACAAGCAACACGCAAGGTGGATGAAGTCCGGTTTGTATTCAGGGGCTTATTAGCATACGGCTTGCATTCACCGCTGGTCACTCTGAATCTGAATCTGAGTCTCACGTAGCTCCTTGCCCATCTCTACCTTCTAGTCTTAATATATGAAGAGAACATTGTTATATTTGTAGGTTTGAAAGGTTAAAAATGTAACAGCAGGGATTTGCATCGAATGTGTATGATTTGCACTGTTTTAATTCTGCTATGAAGGACCAGGGCTCTCTGTTGAGGCAGGAAGCGAGAGGAGAGGTCCAATATATTGTATGAAATTAGGGATTCCACCATAACACACTTACCTATTACAGAGAGACATATACAAAGCATACCATCCTCATTCAAACCGTACTGAGGCTTTAGAAGATTCACACACTCTTTGTACTGAACCAAAAACAGTTGAAATTGCCCATGCGACAGAGTGAGAAGCCCCTGAAATGCACCACTACTAAAAGAGCGTACTAATAGGAAACATACTAAGAGCATGCAGATCAAGAGGGATGTGTTTGGTAGACTTGTGATTTGCAGACATTGTCCTTTGCGATTTTTTTTTTCCCCATAACATTTGGAATTCATTTTATTTTCTGGTTTGAAAGAAGTGTTTATTGTGATCAATTGTTAACTAGTGATGTGATTATTAAACATTAAATAAAATAAGGTGTTTAAGAACATTGTGATCACAGTGATTGGATTTCTTCCTTTTCTTTGACCACTGAGCAATACTTAACACTGAATCTAAGCATATTATTCTGATATGCTTTCGTTTTTTGCCTAGGATAGAGGAGTTCAAGATGAATATTAAAAACATGGCAAGGATGAGAGAGTGTAAGGAAAAGCCAGAGCAGAGCAGAGCAACGCTACAATGGCAAAGGTCAGTTTGAGATGAAAGCCAGTAATAAAGTGACTTAACACACATATGTGCATATATAATATACAGTAATATGTAAGTGCAAATTTGAAAAGATGATTAAACAGTATTGTTTTTTATTCAAATGAATTGCACATAGGATTAAATGCTTCTCAGGGTGTTTTTCATAGAAAAAAAAATTAAGACACAGAAAAGATATGAATTCCAACCCAGTCTCACAAAGGAGCAAAAAAGAATTAGTAATTATTCTTAAAAACAATGATTATCAAACTCACCCTTGGTGCTATCATTCAGCAAGACTGCTAAGCACCTCTGAGGTACCCTGAGCAAGGTACCGTTCCCACACACTGCTCCCCAGGCGCTGTGTTCCTAGCTGCCTGTAGCTTCACTTGGTAAATGGGTTATATGCAGAGAAAGAATTTCATGCTTTTCACACTTGCAGCAATACCATCATCCTCATTTTGACCTACACATTAATGGACATTATCATTATAATTTAGTTACATATGCAAGAGTAATATGCGGTAATGTAATTATTAATTATTTTCTGTATAATGCAAGCCTTAAAACATTAGTAATACTAAGAGTATTGGGTACATGCTTGGGCACATGATCCTACAAATAATCGAAGGGTTCAAGGTAAAAATTCAAAGGTTAAATGCATTTTATTTAATGGATTTAAAAATAAAAACCAAGGTGCTGATGGGTCAGAGTGAATGCTTAGGTTTGTGAAACTTTGTGAAATCCTACTTATTTCTCAAAAAAAAAAAAAATCCCTTGTCTTCCGACTTCTCTACGACTTGTGGTGTTCTTCTCTATGTCTTATGTATTGTTGGGTTAGGTGTTGGCTAGTTATTATGTGACAGTTGTTGTATAGATGCTCTGACTGCAGTATCTT
>JBBPDE010000006.1:17991133-18010401 GCA_037974605.1 Nannopetersius ansorgii
CCGCGTGGGGCCGTCGCCATGACAACTCGCGCACTTTCTGGGGGTGTATATAAGGGAAAGGGCGGGGTAGTTTAGTTTTTGTGGGAGTTGGGAGATGTGTGTTGAGTGGATGCTGTGTGGAGGAGAACGGAAAATAAAAGAAAAAAAGAAAACTGGAATCACTGCCTGCAGCTTGGTTCTTCTCACAGTCGTCACAATATATACATATATATATATATGTGTGTGTGTGTGTGTGAGAGCATTTGAGTGCTTGTGTGTGTATAACTGTGTGTGTATGTGCACGTTTGAGTTTGAAGCAACTCCATATTCAAGTCTGAGTGCAACGTCCTTGTTGGCGTAGTGGTCAGACGTATGGTGTATATTCTGAAACTTTAAACAAAAACTCAGAAGGGTGACTTTTTGTGTTCTATCATTAGATATTAATCACAATCAATGCCACACACACTACATGTAAGATAATTTGACCATGAACACTTACCAATAGTCTCACATTGCCTGTGTGCACATAGGAGAGCCATCAGTGAGCACAATGAGGTCTGAGGCTTGTCTCTCAGTTGGTTCAGCTCCCTGATGGCCTCTTGAGTGTGTCCTTTAATTTAAAAAAAGACCTATCAGCAATCTACAACCACTATTACTTCCAAGATTTTGTCCTGAAGTTACCTTCATTCAGATCTCCAAAGGCTTTGAAGAACAGGAGAACAGGGTCATTATGGTAGGTTTTCAGAAAGCTCACAGCACTGTTTACAGCATGTCTGTAGAATCTTTCTCGGAGGAAATATATTATAGAAGCCTAAAAGTACAAAATACAATCATAATTGTCATCACTTCAGATTTAATTATGCATAACTATCATCTCAACTCCCTTCTTAACTGTCTTAGCTAGGCAGGGTACTGAAGAATCTACAACAAACTAGCATTAACGTAAAGCCAATTACAGCCAATAATTAAACTGTCAGAGCTCAAATACTACTTAAACTTACTAAACACGTCGGGTGTGTTTCTGCCATGGTTTCCTCGAGTTTGGTGGATGGAGAGAGCGTGTTAAACTCGTAAACAGACGGACGGTAAGGGTGGAAGTCTTATCACAGGTACACCACAGATTTACAGCAGTGAAACTCCAGCGTCTTTGGTTGCTACGCAACACCTGACAACGCCTGAATAACGCCTGGACAAAAGTATTGGGACGCCTGATTATCCAACCTTATCTTTACGAAGCTTGCTTTGTGCACTGGGGTACAGTCATGCTGGGACAGAAAAGGGCCCTAAACTGTGTCCACAAAGTTGGAAGCATGGTGTTGGTATGCTATAGCATTAAGACTGCCCTTCACTGCAAGAAAGGGGGCATCTGATTCTAATAATTAAGAAGTGTTTCCTAATATCATTAACCATACAGTGTACCTCACTAATCATCCAGAGCTGGGGAGATAAAGATAAACTGGCGTCAATCAATAATTTTAAGTAGAAACAGTAGTATTTTACAGACATGATAATTGAACAAAATGTGTTGTTTGCTAGGTTGGACTCCTACTTGTAAAAGGATCTTCTTTATCTTTACTATTTTCCACAATAATAATAATAAGAATAATAGTGAAGACATCAAAACTGAAATAATACACAGGAAATTATGAGGTGACCCAAAAAGTGTTGAAAAGAATATAAAGGTCTTCTGTTTAAGAAAATTTAACTGGAAGTAATCCAGTTAAATGTCCAACCATGTGAGTGGAAACATATTGTGATCTCTTGGGGTAATGGAACAAAAAGAATAAACATATGCTTGTTTATTTATTTTATTTTTTATCTCAGACTAAAAACATAGAATACATTTCTATACCACTGTGCAAACCTCAGTTATGATTGACAGTCTGCAAAGCATAATTCTTTTTGCATAAATAAAAAAATGAACTGAGTTTTGCAATCCAGTGATATCCCTTATTGATGATTGATCTATTTTTGGCTCCAAAATCCCATTTTCTGGCCTCTTGTGGGTGGGTAGGCTGTTAGCAGCAACTTTAGTAGAACTGAAACCACAACCTCTACTGAGCCTTCACAGACACTAATCACTCAACTCCAGGACAGATTTCATCCATGCAACCCCTTCTGTCTTATTAGTCGTATTTAACATGAAAGCACCTTTTGTTGAAGATAACAATTACTTAAAAAAAGTAAATAAAAACATCAAGGGAACAACTCAGGTAAAATCAGCCTACAAAATAATTACAATCTATGTACAAGATGGTGGCATCAATGAATACAGCACAGCATTAGTGAGAGATACATTTGGGGGAGGGGGAGGGGGGGGGGCAAGTTTCACCAAAACTTCAATGCATCTGCGTACTTCCAAACCGAAGGACATGGGAGTCAGCAAAAGCAGAACTCCTTTACATTCAACATAATATTGAACCGTTTTAACCAGGCCATGATTGTTATTCGTTAATTTTGATTCACCTCCTTTTTCTCCCTTCATGCTACAAGAAGGATTCAGATGTCACTGTTAACAAACGTCTCTGGAATGTTCAAAGGGAAGCAAAAATATGTAAAGTATATCACATCACAAAAATGGTGTACCAAGACAAACACTGTGCACAAAAAGTCAATAAAAATCTTAATTACACATGAAACAATGGCATGTTAAATAATAAGCACAAGCCTCCAAAAAACAAATAAAAAAACAAACAACAAAAAAAAACACCACCCTTTCTGTTCTTTCAGGTCAGTTGGTCATTCACAGCAGATACTTTTCTCCACAGTTCTCCTCTTCCTAGTCACCATCCCACAGTCAGATCCAAACCTGTTCCAAGGCTCTGTGTTGTGGAGATTTATGGACAGTGGAGACCTAGTGGGTTCAGAGGAATCTGTGGTGCAGCTGTGTGTTTGTGTGTTAGAATCCACAACACATTACACACAGAACCACTGGGTGCATGAGTCTGGAGGTCCATGATGGTGATTGCAATGGGAAATGTGGACAGGCGTGTGTAGGGGCTGCGCTCGTTTCCTCACGTGGATTTCTGCCTGTAGTGAAGTGTTAGGTCACCACCACTCTTCCAAATGAAATGCTTTACTGTTCGCAGGTCCATGTTGGGATCCAGAACCTCTCAGAAGGAAAAAATCCACATTACAGCAAGTATTCTAAAAATTCCAGATAACATTAACAGAGAATACATTTATTTTTGAGGTATGCCTTTCACTCAATGTTTAGTTTAACTCCATTTGTTTTTTATTAATAGGTTACAAATAAAATCACAAATATTCAACTTGGATTTTTGATTGTTGTAATCCTCATTGCTATCAATTTGTGAAGCATTGCTATTTTGTGACAGGACTCACACATAAGTCATGCAGGAAAAATTGTCTTTGGACCATTTTGCACTTTTCTGAAGGCAGAGCTACACTGTACAATTTTAGAAGTCCTGTTTTCTGGAGACCTTATACTGCATGTTTGATCTTCCATCATGTACAGGCTAAGCCTAAGGCTATAGTTGATATGGTCACTGTACGAAAAACTCAGTCAAGACAGTCAGTCTGAGTTTTTCATACAGTTATATTACACAATTTACAATCAATTTAATAAACAAAACCCAGGAATATCTGATGATGAACATGGGTAGATAAGGATTATATAACTAATAAATATAACTCGTTCATATACAGCACAGTGTATATCATACAAAATATTTTTAAAGAGCATTATTGCAGTTTTTATTTAACTTTCTTTTTAGACTTTATATGTGATATTTTTTTCTCTATGCGTCTGTGCAGTTGTAACATGATTTCCTCTGGGATCAACATTTTCTTATTAATAATGTTCAACGGAATATAGCTAGCATATACAAACTTTGTTAACACACAAAATGCTTATGCTTATTTACTTCCACCTGCGTAGGAACAGTGCTTGTGTTTCACACTGCATGTTAAACAACCACTGAAGCTAAAATTCTGGCTTGAAAATGGGCTTAAATTGCAGAAAGCAAGCATTGCTTAAGACCAAGTCTACACCTAACATACACCTAAAAGAGGAAATACAATCTGGACTTAAGCTAGGTTTAGGTTTTTCACAATGAACCTCATGTTGTGATGATGATAATGGGTCTTACTTGGTCCTGACAGAGCAGCTCGATTTTTTCCTCTGCCAGTACAGCCATGTCCTCTTCCTCCTTCTGCTCGCTGGGTTTCTCTCCGGCCGAGCCACCTGTCTGGGACTCACTGTCCAAGTTTATGATTTTTTCATAAACATGTTCCATCACCTTTCTCACCTGAAGCATGTCACTTGCTGACAGACGGTCCCTAAACACAAAAAAATGTAAAATAAAACCACATACCAAGACACAGTTAAAGCATGCATGAGAATGTCAAGCAATGTGTCCCTACAGCACAGATTCACAGACATGACTCTCAGCTGCACCACACACTTGCTTTCTATACGACACTAATTAGGCTTTTGTTCAAGTGACTGAACTAAGATGGTCCTCCTTCTACAGTTTTAGTGCAAAGTATGTAGACTATGACTTTGTACCGCAAGACCCATTTGGATGGTGTAATTGTATATCACATACTAAAATTGACATAATGAGACAGAACCTACTTCTTTAATGTCTTGGCACCAGATGAAGAGTGAGGCTGGAGGTAGAATGGGATTTTGTTAAACTTGGGCATGTTTTTCTGTATATAAAAACAGAAAACAACAGTTTATTAAAACAGTTATTTTTCTCATTCTTTATTTGAATGCTTTTAAGGAAATGTAATAAAACTAAAATAAATGAAACCTGTTTACTGAAAGAAAGGGTTCAATAGCAACAGCTAGTTGAAAATTATGTGTTCACACAGGGCTAGTTGTTTTTTTCCCCATTTTCCCCCCTCAACACTTTATATTAGAATCGGTCCTTCTTCACAGCCCTGTAGGTGCTACAGCTAACTGTAAAACTCAGATGCCTCATACAATTTACATTAATTAACTTTCAGTGTGAAAACTGACTCATTTATAGTTGGTGAAATGACATTAAGACTCGAAACAGAATTGTTCTGCTTGGTACTGAACACTCACATCCACTGTGATGTCAATCACCCACTGTGGAACTGTCTCATTGAGAAGCATAGACTCTGTCTCGCCTCCAGAGTCTCGACACAGTAACCTGCACACATATGATGTAGGCATGGATTAAAGCAAGAAAAATCATTTGACTGAATTTATTTTTTAAACCAAATGTTACGGGCCCATACCTCGACCATGCATCACATTTTCAATACTGTGTTGTCCATTATCCCCTAAGGTCCTAGTTGCATTACATGTAACAATGTTAGTCTTGTGGATAGCTTCTAAATGGAGGCGTGATAGCACTTTTTTGCCATTGTTTCCAGATTCTTTTTTATGGCAAACCACACAAAAGCTCACATGTGCCATTTTCATCAATCGATATTCTCCACTGTTTTCAGACCTTTTTTAGCAGCTATTAGCGAATGAGACACTTCATGACACCACTCCACAGCCGTCAGCGTTTAGTGCACTCATTTGACGGAAACCCGTCATACCGACAGAAAACTTTAATCCATGTGTAGGCACATAATAGTGCTTCTGGCAAGAAAACATAATGCAGACGAAACCGACTAACCAACTGTTAGTTGGCTACAACGCAAAAACACATACAAGATACACACCTGAACAGCGTCCTTCCACCTGCTTCTCCAAAGATAACAGGAGTGTGTGGTGGCACTTGGAAATAACCATTACCTTTCTGTATCCTACTCTCATGTTCCCCATTCACTAAAGCAAACACATATTTCATGTTATCACATTAGTAAGAGGCAGGGCAAGCAAAAGAAGCCTCAACAGTAATAACCTTTCTTACCATGGTTCAGTTCTGTCTCCTCATCCATGGGACTACTGTGTGTTCGAGGCCAATACTCCAGCAGAGCTTGTAGCAGTAGCCCACCGAGATTCACTACAATAACACAATAAGAGTAAACTGATATGAAATCAATACAAATCCTTTAGCCAGCCCCATCAAAAGTCTTATTTAGACAGGATCAGCACTACTGTTTACTCTTTTTGACCCTTGAATTGATGAAAAATGTTTTGAAATGTCTGCTACTATTATTTATAACTCCATTTTACATTCTCATACAAGGAGGAGTCATAGGTCATGGTCAGCAATTCCGAGCCACATATGCATCTCAAGGGGGTTCTTTGGCTCGGAACACAAACAGATAAACGGGTGGATGGTGACTAATGACAAATATACGCGTGTTTGACATCAGTACATCTCAAATTACTGTTCACAGATGTTACTGCACTCACACTTTGGGTCTGATCCATCAGGGCTGGTGAATCCAGCATCCTTGGCTGAAACCCAAGCAGCAAAGCAGTCACTTTCATCAAGCGTAATCGTCAACATCTGTGAACCAAAGGAGATGCTTAAGTGATCAAATGAGAAGAGAAGCAATGAGAACATTTAATAAAGTTTAAAATAATTTTGAACAGATATACAGACTCAAAAAACACATTTGCTTAAAATGGTATCAGCATTACTAAATAGATATAATATCTGACTGATTTGATTCACCCCTGTTTTGAGATCCACGGAGAACCAGTTAGGCACATAAACCATTTTAAACCGTTTCTTGATTTCCTCATCAAACTCCATCTTGCCCAAATCTTCTACTTTACATGCCTGAACAAAGAGTCTTGATGAGTAAATATGACACTTGATGGATGCAATAGTGATAAAAAAAAAAAAGAGAGGGATGTCCATACCTTGAGCACATCCCAGTATGCTATGTTGTTGTTGGTGTCTTTGGTGAGTATGTGTCTCTTGTCATTCAGAATGTGGCACTGAATTATACTGGCTCCACCTAAAGAACACATAAAGGGACTAAAAGTGCACCCTACACAACAACTGCAAGCAAAGGGAAATTGTAACCATTTTCATAAGTAAAATTGTAGACTGTGTTAAAGTTCAAACTAGGGCTGTACAATCGATTTTTGCCAATTGTTATTAATCATACCATTACTTGGTATTCTTTAAGGATTTCTTGAGGATTCTTGACATTTTTCCCAGAATTTATTGTTTGCTGGTTTGATCATAAAATCAACTGAAATTACAATTACAGGTCTGTTTCATTTTAAAGTTGAGTACCATGTCTTTAATATGAAAATATTATGGGACAGAAATCAACTCAGTTGTAAGTCCAGAAGTAAAAGGAAAATGAGAATTGTTCCATCAGGTCATTACTACTGAATGATATTACTACTGAAAGTTATTTATTGCTTCACACTGAAACGATGTTGATACAATAAAAAGTAACGTCATGTCAGCATCAGTATTTAACCATAAATCACTAAAGTGCAGAACTGTATATTACATTTCTTGGTAAAATGCCTACCTTTGATGACTTGGTCAGGTTGTGTGCACAGTGGTGTCAGGGGAGTGCTGCAGTCATTGTCATAATCACCAGATGTTCGGAAATTATGGATGGCCTTAAGAGACTGCACGGTAATGGAATGGAATAGATTTAATGGACGTCAGGACTGAAACATAGTTACTCATATTAGTGGCATATTGTGCTGAGCTTCCAGCTTTCAGCATTCAAGTGGATGCTAGACAAGGTAGATTACTGGAAAAGAGCATGTAATTTCATGTCTTTATATGTGCCTCGCTAAGAATCAGTACTAACAAAAGGAAGAACTGCACATTATTGCTATTAGTACGGAAGATTAGACAGGCCGCTGGTCATTAAAAATAGTCACAGTACATTACATTCCTGTGCATGAGAAAACTTTCAAATCATAAGGACTTTAAAAGTAGAAGAAAAGGCAAAACGATTATTATGTTTAGCTGGTTATGTCTATACGGTACGTCAGGGAACAGCTGGGGCAGGTGGCAATTCCACTCGCGTCACTGTGGAAAGCAGCTGTGCTCACCCATTTGTTAACGGTGGACTTTGTTGTGGACACCCAGATGGCCGACGGTGGGTCCGCTGACCTGTCCAGCTCCATCTGTCCCAGGGCAAACATGTATTCAGCAAATTTTACTTTTTTTTCCACCCAGGTACGGTCCTTCAAAGCACCATCTAATCAGTATTCACACCACAGCTGTTTTCTGCTGCTTCACTAGTAATCTTTGCTTATCACTGTGGTCTGTGATTTAAGATCAAGGATCCCTCTCAGAACCAATTTATCAGTACACTAACAAAAAGCAGATCGATTTTGACAAACTATTATTTGCAAATATAACTTTAGTAAACAATACTGACAATTCTGTAGATTACCATAATTACAAACACACAGCAGGGTCAGTAGAACTGGGCCTGCACAAAACATATACTGTTTGTACTACGGCTGGGATGGAAACTCAGCCACCGAGACTGATTTTAACAAGTGAAAAATTCCAATATTTAATAAATTATTATGTGAGATTTTAAAGACTTAAACAGACCCCAATAGTCAAACAGTGCTCTCAAAAAATAGCAAATGACAATTTCTAAAAACTTAGTCTTACATTTTCCTTACATTTGTCTTAAATCTCACTCACCTTGAGGACAGGGGCCTTCTCTTCACAAATTAGCACACGTATGTCTGGATTGCGCAGATCTGTGCAGTAAATTTTACGGTCCCGACCACCAGAATAGACATGTGTGAAGGCCTCGTTGACCTGCAAAGCCCACACACCTTCGTCGTGGACACGGTAAGTGGCTATGCATCGCTGCTGGCCAAGTGACCACAGGCGAATAGTCCCATCTGAACTGCCAGACAGACACTAAACGGAGGAAGAGCAATTATATTAAAACAGGCAAATATGCATAAATGTTTTTTGTTGTGTGTTGATATAATATCCTGGGTATCCTGGGATTTCACCTGGGTACCATCTCTGTTGAGTAGCAAAGATTTGACATTGTCTGTATGTCCTTTCAGCTTCATAAGCTTGGCACAGGTCCGTGGGTCCCAGACTCGTAAAACCTAGTGTAGGCAAAAAAAGAAATGACACACAATGGAATGAAATAAATTCTCACATCTAAAATGAATGTATTCTTACAAAAAAAATAAAATTACAATTGAAACTAGAAAAAACTGTCACAAACCTTCTCAGTGGATCCAGATACTATTACAGTCCCCATCTGATTCATAGCCAGACTATAGATTGAATCTTTGTTGCCACTAAGAGAGGATGCTACAAGATAAGAAACATTTGCAGCTGTTAGTGCTAATGACAAAATTCAACTCAGGTACAGGACCTATGAAATTAAAGGCACATATTTGTTTTGACATAAGTTGCATTTTAGCAGTTTTGCTTCACTGCACAATAATGGTGAATACAAAGTTCAAAAATGTTTTATTAACTGAGCTGTTCAGAAGAATCTCAAAGATTTTGAGTCAAGGCCTATCTTACCAAAACATATTACAGACAGTAAACCATAAAACCAAGTTTTATAGTTGTATAGTGATAGTGGGCAGTCTTGACCTGACCTGGCAGAATGGATACAGTCACAGAGACCACAGATACCATTAAAAGAAGAAACATTTTTGCAATTGAAGTGTACTTCAGTTCAAGTATACTTTTGATCCAGTATTCTCTCTCACTTTGTATTTTAAAGCTTCAGAGATGCAGACTGAACTGTAAGCACAAGATGGACATTACTCACTAGTGACAGTATTATTAGAGGCAGTCAGTGCCGTGAGGGTGTTCACATCCCACAAGAAGATCTGTCTATCCAGACCTGCTGAGGCCACCAGCTCCTTGTCTTTAGCATAAGCTAAGGCTTTAACATAATCCTGCAACAGAATACCATCACCCAGTCATTGTTTAAGTTAATTTTCCTCCATGTGAGAAATTTATGCTGCAATTAATACAAATAACATAAATTCACAGTCCCTTCAAAGATATGTGCAAAGACCAACTTGATATTAATCTCACTGTATTTACCTTATGTGTTCGCAATGTTGACATACAAAATCCTTTGTGTGCATTCCAGACTTTCACTGTTGTGTCTGATGAAGCAGATATCACTGTGAAATAAGCAAAATGACAACAAAGATTATTATGTATTTTGAACCTTGATTTCCATTATTTCTGGGAATCAGATATGAATAAGAAAGGTAGTCCCTTTGTTTTTCCTTGGACCACTCAATTCCACAGGGCACTGTTTTGCTTTTGGTTTTGTAAACATCTGACGGTCTCAATGTAGTACAAATATTTTTTCCTTAAATTATGGGCCTTACATATGTCAGAGTTTGTTCTGCAAATGTAAGATATCAAAGCATAAATGTATATATTTCAAAAGGTATACAGTAACCCCCTGCCTATACGCTGTTCAGCGTATTTCAGTCTCTTGCATGTTTTTTCTGAGAACCGAACTAATAATTGTTTGCGGAAACTGCAGATATCTTTTCTTTTTGCTTTTGTGATGTCCGGGCCTCGTCCACCAAGCCCCCTCGTCCTCGTGCTGGTTGTTTATCAGACACACCTGAACAGAATAAGCCCAGACTGAAACAACCCTGCATAAGGCGAGGGACTTGGCGGACGAGCCCCAGGCGTCACAGGTTTTTTTCGTGCCAAATTAAGTTTTTCATGCATTTTAGTGATAAATTATTAAAAATATAAAAAATATAATTTACTAATTTTTTTACATAAATTCAAACATAAATTCAGCTACACTTCCATATAAAAATAACTATATGTCCAGAGAATGAAAGCGCGCCTTGGGATGGTAAAAAGCCGCTGTCTTCAGAGTCGGGAGGTTTGAGTAGCCAATTCGAGAAAGCTATTTATTTCTCCTTGCTGCTGATTGGCTACTGCCCTTTGGACGCAGCGGCAGTCCAAAATTTTCCCCATGGAGCGTCTTAATGTTTTTTGTTCTGTTCTTCTTAAAGTCCTGAATTTTTATTACTGTAAATTAAATGAATTTATTACTGCATGTACCTGCAACACATACCAAAGTAAACGTGAATTATAGTTCACTGGATGAGTTCAGTGTAAACTCTAAAGTACGAATACAGGTTACCTTTACATTTTCTTTCAGAGTAATGTATTGAACTGAGTTTAAATAGAACTTAACGTGGTTTGGGAGCATACTTAGGGTTTACATTATAAAAGCAGGCATTTTCTTTACCACATCGCAACAACGCAGTTTTGTGCTCTTGGAAAACTACTGTCCTGTTAAAATCACTCAACATATTTCTTCAATTAAAGAAAGGATGATCTCAAAAAATGCTGTCCAGGCCTAGACATACCCATAGTTCTATTGCACTTTCATTTTTCTTTTATCGATTTTCTATGTATTCTTCTATTTAATTGATTTAAATTGTATTTTTTATTCTATTCCATTGTATTCTATTAAAAGACCTTTCGTGTATGATAATGTACTATAGAAATAAACCTGACTTAGGAATGCACAATGCAGCCAATGTTCTAAAGCCATACTCACATGTTTTTCCACTGCAGCAGAGGACAATGTCATTCACCCAGTCTGTGTGATGTTCCATAGATGCTATGTATGGGTCCTGCTGCAAACCACAGACACAACAGCTTTAATATCAGTTTGCTTTGTAACTGGAACAGAAATTTGTAACTGAAACAGAAATATACATAAAAAAAATCTGTATGGGTATTTAGAATATAAAATATTCTATACTCAGAAAAACTTAAACACTACATCAAGCAAACATGGAGTTTAATAGACTGCCATAGTCCCAAGTGTGTCCCAGAAAGGGGCTTTTTGTGTTTGTGGAAATAGCAGTGATTGATTGATACCTTGTGCTGGTTGACACTCCATATCCTGATAATGGAGTCTCGACCAGCTGTGAAGAGCCGGTTGAGGGCTGGGTCCAGCTGCAGCGCATTAACTCCATTACGATTGTACTTCTCCACTTCATCTCTGATCACATAAGAGACCTGGATCACATGTACAACGAGAGATTCTAAATATAACATTTAAAAGTACATAAAAACTGCTAGAGCAAACTCAGTCATTTGGACTAACACCCAGGATCAGAAAAAAAACAAGCAACAAAGACAGTAAACGAATTAATGTACAGGTTATGAAACATATAGGTTTTGTGGACAGGTCATAACAACAAATAAATACATCTGGACATTTCCCTCTTTGACAGGGTTTGTTAAGGTGTGTAATGTAGCTAGCAGTAACTTGGTTAAAAGCAGATGTTGATTTATGTATAGCTTTGCAGGTATGAACAACAGATGTGGACTAATAAAGCACTGATGTACATCTCTCTGGATAAGAGTTATACAAATAAATGATTGTGATTGTGTACCCCTAAATTACTGTTAAAGAATTGTGATTAAGTAATCATGCAACAATGTGACTTGCCCAACAGTTGCCATTTTACCAAATGTTTCTCATTTCTATACATCATACAAAAAGCTGCACTTTTGTATGAGAGAATTCATGAGAGCTCAAAAGACACCAAACAGTAACCAGCTAACCTTTAGGTCACAATAAAATTACATTAATTTGGGCAAGAGTGTGAACACGCTTACAAATCATGACAACATATGCCACGCACACAAAGGAAAGTCAGACACTTCTCAAGAGAGATGAAACAGTGATCAGGCCTCACTTCTATGACCTTTTCTTGACAAAAACTGCACGTTGTGCACTAAAAAAATCTGGAATTTACGACAGAGCTGCTGTTAGATAACTACTAATGTCCAAGACTAATATAAACAGTCTCTGATGCAATAAGGATAACATGTGGATCCCTGAGCTAGGGAAATGGTCTGAACCTGCAAGGGCCATGAGAATGCTTTTAGAGGACAAATGCACACAATGATGACTTCACTGCTCCCTCTCAAACTTGCCATATTCAAAGAGGATAAACCATACAAACAATGTAACTTGAATGATTGCATAAACATAAAAATTGCATAGACACAGTCATGCTGGAATAGAAAGGTTCTTCTTCAAACTGTAGCCACAAAGTTGGAAGCAAGGGGTTGTCCAAAACGTCTTGCTACGCTGAAGCATTAAGATTGTCCTTCATTGGAAGTAAGGGCCCTAGTCCACACCCTGAAACACAGATGAGTCCCAATCCTTTTTCCACATAATGTATCTTACCACTGGGGCTGAACAATACTGGGAATCTGTCTCACTGCAGTCGTTGGGTGGCATGGTGGTTCTGTCAACTCGCAACAAGAAGGTCCTGAGTTTGATTCCCGGCCAGGGTGGTCAAGGGTTCTTTCTGTATCGAATTAGGTTATGTGTGGGTTTTCACCATGTATTTCAGTTTTCTCCCACGGTCTTAAGACGCTGAATGCAAACGGGAGTGGCTAAATTGCCCCTAGGTGTGATTGTGGGTGTGATTTATTATGATTTATCTGTGATTGATCAAGATGTGAATAAGACACAATAAAACATTCAGTGGTCAAAGGCTAATTGCACATTTCTGCAATACCTGCCTTAATATACTGCCTTATATTTTAAACACAGCTCTGATCTTGACAGGGAGGTAGAACATGACCAGCCCCACAAAAATGCATATGCTCACTGTTGGAACAAAACCCCTAAAACAGTAACATTACAAGCGGGGTGTGTGTGTGTGTGTGTGGGGGGGTGGGGGTGGGGGCATTCTTCTCTTTTAATAGAAGTCAATGTTAAAATAATTTGGCAAATAATTTTGGACCATTTCCATTAGTCTATTCATTCTCAAATGGTCATGCAGAAGGCCTCCCCTGATCAGATTAGTTTGTCCAACACATCTCACAGACATCTCCAGGGCATTTGGAGGCCAACCTTGAGTCTCTTGAAGAAAAATACTTCATATACTGCAACTGTACATAGGTAGTGTGTGTCCAATTAGCATCCACATAAATGCCAGGACCAAAGATTTCTAAAAGATCATACTGTCTGCCAGGGAATCTGACATTTTGCATTCTGTTAGCCTCTCTTACCCAGGTAAGTGAAGCACACATACCTGGCCAGGCACAAGATGTAAAAAGAAATGTGATCCGTGAAAAGATCCCATTTTCTTCCACTGTTTTACGATTCAGTTCTGATGTTCACTGTAGGCACTTTTAGTGGTGGACTATATATGGTCTGTGGTTCTGACATATTTCTATAATAACCAGCAATGTTTTAAGCAATTTAGGCTACAGTAGCTCTTCTGTTGGATCGGACCAGATGGGCTAGCCACTGGATCACTGAGCTTTGGGTGCCCATGACCCTGTCTTCTGGTTCACTGGTTGTCCTTTTTCTTGGACCACTTTTAATAAATATTAACCTCCAAACCAGACCTGCCCAATAATCTAACCATCACAATCTACATCTCGTCAACTATGCTCAGATCCTTATGCTTGCCCATTTATCCTGCTTTCAACACATCAGTTTTAAGAACTTCATGTTTTTCAGTGTTATTCATTTCTGAATAATCTGTCAGTAGTATTAATGATTGTAATGTCATTCAATATTAAAGGGCCCATATCATCACTTTTTCGGAAAGAAAAGGTCTGTACAGATTGCTTCAAATGGTACATTTACAGACCCCATCCATACAGCCTCTACTCTAAAAATAAGCTACTAAAATAAACCGTTTTCAAATCATAATTGTCACAACAACTATATTTAAATATATTTATTCTGATTGCAGAGTTTAGCCCCGCCCATTCACACAATGATTCGTCAACACCTTTAATGGTTATCATTCAAATAATGATTGGTTAGAGGCTTGCTTACTGCGGATTTCTGCAAAATCAGTTTTGCTGCGATTGACGATTAGCAGATAATTGTGCAGGCCAACAAAGAGGTAAACATTACTTTACAAGTCGAACTTTACTATCTGTATAAGAAACATATAGGTTCCTGTAAGACCAGTCAGTGTTTGTCCTTTGGCTTACTCCTTTTCATCTCTTAAACATGAATCCAAACTAGCCAAAATCCTTTTCTACTAATCTGTGTCCTTCTGTCCTTTTTTTCTTCTTTGTCCATTTGTCATATGTGAACACACCACAGCACCGTACACAGTGTGAACAACATGAAGTTGTTCTCTGCATTTAACCCATTCACCAAATAAAGTGGCAGGCAGCCAGAAACACAGCAACTAGGGAGGAGTGTGAGGACAATACCTTGCTCAAGAGTACCTCAGAGGTGACAATGGCAGTCCTGGGATTAAAACCCACAACCTTCTGATCGTAGTAGCACCTCCCTAACCACCAGACCACCAGCTGCCCAGGTGAAAACTAACAAATCTAAGGGGTGAAAACTGTCACGAAAAGCTCTCATGAGTTCATCTGAAGCAGAAAGGGTCAACGCACTCACAAGTAATAAACAGTTTCCTATATGTATGTGAAGAGCAGGTGCTTCGTTTTAAAAAAGAAGCCCTGGGCATACACAGTTGCACAGTTTTAGGTATGACTGCTGATTCTAAGCCCCCTAGTTACATTAGAACATGGAAAGCTGCCTGTCCTGTGATCCTCTCAGATCTGCTCTAAATCTAAACAGCACAAACGAACACTTGATTCATTTCAGCATCTCATACTCGCAACAGCATCTGGCTGTGAAGGAGACGCCTGACCATTACATCAACAGGGTATTTAATAATAATGCATTCAAATACATAGACTTTATTATGGAGTTGTTTCCCGCTTTGCAGTACTAAACTATACTGCAGCATTAAACTATTAAACATCAGTGCATATACACTATACGGGCAAAAGTATTGGCATGCCTGGCCATCACATCAACAGGGACTTTTATGACACTACATTTATATACATAGATTTAAATAAAATATGGTGTTTGTGCCCCTTCTGCAACTCTAACAGCTTCAACTAAACATTATCTGATACTGATTCTTCTTGGAAGACTTTCCACAATATTTTGGAGTTTTTCTGATGGAATTTGTGCCCATTCTTCTTTGGTGCATTTATGAGGTAAAGCACTGTCATTGGACAATTCCAGTTCATCCCAAAGGTGTTGGATGGGGATGAGGTCAGGGCTCTGTACGGACCAGTCAAGTTCCAACTCACACAACCATGTCTTTGTACACTGGGTGGCAGTCATGCTGAAATAGAAAAGGGTCTGACCCAAAACACTGTGTCCACAAAGTTGAAAGCATGGCGTTTTCAAAAATGTCTAGGCATGCTGAAGCATTAAGATTATACATTCACTGGAAACAAGAGGAATAGCCCAAACCCTGGAAGAGAGGGACGTCCCAATATTTCTGTCCATATAGAATACATTATCAATCTAGTGTTGGTATACCGCCTTATATTTTAAACACAGCTCCTATACGAACAGGGATGTTGGAGAATGCGGGGGTGTCCCAATACTTTTGTGCAAGTATACGGTATGTATATATCTTGCAGGTTGGAGAGAGAGAGCAGTCCGGGGTGGGGGGCGTGGGGAGGCTGTAGCCAAGCCGAATCAAACCTACATGACACTGGATATACACTGACATTACTACTGCACAAATCACTAATAGAGGATGATTAACAGGCTAGATGCTTTTAACAACATATTAAATGAAGGAGTAGCAGCAGTAGCGGAATGGGTGCTAACCCGTTAGCTCCAGCCGTACAGAAGCTCAGCCCTCTTCTCCACACACACACACACACCACACACACACACTGCACAAAGCTGAGAGGACCCCCAGCTTCTACCTCAGTTCGTCTCTGTCTCTAAAACTGTGAGTGTGACGGTGTTAATTAAATGTACCTGCACTTTTCTCCGCCCCGCTGCATTCTGCCTGTGATGGGTCGCCATCTTACATGTTGACAGCGTGACGTCACGTCCGCGAGGCGAAAAAAAGAGCGGGCAGAGTGTGAGAGAGATACTGAGATAGAGAGAGATAGAGAGAGACAGATATAAACAAAGAGAAAGAGGAGAGAGACAGGCAGACAGACAGAGACACAGAAAGAGACAGAGAGAGATAATGACAGAGAAACAAAGAGAAAGAGGCGAGAGACACAGAAAGAGAAAGAGGTGAGAGAGCTAGTAAGAGACAGAAAAACAGAAAGAGGAGAGAGAGACAGATAGGGAGAAACAGTGAGAGAGAGAGAGAAACAGCAAAAGTCAGAAATAGACAAACGGAGAGACAGACAGAGAAACAAAGCAAGGAGGGAGGGAGAGAGAAAAACAGGGAGATAAAGACAGAGAGAAACAGAAATATACAGAGAGAGATAGAAAGAAAAGAGAGAGAGACAGAGAGAAACAAAGAAAGGAGAAACACAAAGAGAGACAGAGAGAGAAAACAGGGCCAGTTACTTCACCCCTGATTTACCCCACACCCAGCTATACTGAAAGTGAGAGAGAGAACAGGGGCAGTTAATTCACCCCCTGAGTTACCTCACACCCTTCCGTATTTTAGGACTGTTTGAATTTGTACATGTTTTTACACTCTTTTATCCCGCCTGAGTCTGATCTGATCTGCTGAGCTGTTACTCCACACTTTCATCATCCCATAATTTGGCACACTTTTTTTAAACAATGGTTTGGTTTCTAGCTTTATCAAACAGATCTTGCAGCAGAATATTGCAAATATTATTAATAGAATCAGTATGTTTGCTTATTTATTTGTTTTATTTGAACTTTTTATTATAGGCTTTTTTGGCAGCCTTTAAAAAACAATGTTGATCTGAAAAACTAGATTTTCTTGTAGATTTGGAAGCCTACACTTCCACCACCCATTCATTTGGCAAATGTTTTTTAAAACAGTGCTTTGGTTTCTAGTTTTACCAGACAGATTTTTGTGGCAGAAAATTTTACAAGATTTTTTGAAAGATCACTTGCTTATTTATTTAATCTTTTATTATGCAGGACTTTGGTATAGCTTAAAATATCTAAAAACTCAATGCTTTCCAATGCAGGGAAATCTTCTGTTAAATTTAAAAAGATTAGATTTGTCTAATTTTTAGAAATCTTTTTTTTTCTGTAGAATTTTTTATTTCTGTATTTTTTAGGGAACTGAGTGGTTCATTGAATGAACAGTGGAGAAACAATCCTAAAGAATAAAACACGAACAATGAAAAAAAGACAGCATTTAAGATTTCTCAGGGCCATGTTACTTTACTCTATTAAATAAAAATCAATTCATCCACATTGATATTGGCCTTTCAATGTGATTCAACAGTTAAAAAAAACATTTTTATGTCACTAATAGTGCCATCTACTGGTAAGCATCCATCAAAACGTGCACAGCCATTAAATGGTTCAATGACAAGGCCTGTTCTAGGAGCTTGGGATGTACTGCTGTTGGTAGAAATGAATCATTTCCAGTATCTCAGTAGTGTTTCATAATGAGGCCTGATCTAAAAAATGTGGGTGTTTCACATCTTACAGCTACAAGGCAGAAAAATAATGAAAAAGAATGGAGAACATCATTAGGGCTGTTAGAAGTACTGCAGGGGTTCAAGGAGCCTACAGTTCTTCATAAGAAGCACACATACTTTTGTTATTCAAGTTAGTTTTAACATAATTTAAATTGTTAAAAGCAACAAGTGTTCTATAAAACATTGCAGTGAAACATGCAAACACAGACAGACTACAAATGTCCGTAGAATTGTTTCAAACTGCTGTAAAGGCAAAATCCAAAACTAAATATAGAAGCCTGGGTGACCAGTTCATGCTAAAGTGCAAGCCTTTGTCCTGAAAAGTGAATGCCATTTGAGTTTGCACCCAGATATTGATCTCAGCCACTATACGACGTCCTGCAGTTCAAACCAAATCGAAACGTGTGCACTCACCAGTGACAGCCATTTCTCTGATGTATGTGTGTCCCTATCTTCGGTATCACAGTCATTACATTTTCGTTTAATGTTGCAGTTGTAATAAACCTTCGTATCTCTGAAATGGTAACTTCAAAGCAAAATGTTTAACCAGTTTAACCAGTTCTACAGTACACACACACTATTTAATACATGTGACCTGAGTTGACCAAATTGTCAGTGATCTACAAACCTTGATTAGAGAGAACTAAGAGTAAGAGGTATGCATAACCGTTAGAGGTTAATAAGAGAATAATAAGAGTTTACTTCTTTCCTAGCTATAACAATAGAATAGAATTAGACCATGACTATTTTTCTGTGGAATAGAAACTACCTCAATACCCGCTACTTCTTCTTTTTTTAATTATTTCACAGTTTCGTTCCTGGAAGCCCATTTTAGTTCTCTCCCTACTTTCAAACACCAAATCAGTGGTTCTTATTGAGCTAATTAGTTGGGAAGTAGATGGCAAGAGAGAAAAACACATAGAATAGGCCTCCAGGAACAGAGCTTTAATGAACTTCAGTTGATATAAAATATTATATTTATATGTATTTATGTATTAT
>JBBPDE010000006.1:18023010-18037358 GCA_037974605.1 Nannopetersius ansorgii
CACACACACACACACACACACACACACACACACACACACACACACACACACACACACACACACACACACAGACATTTATATGAAAAAGTGGCATTTTACCATAAAATGAAAGGTTAAGTAAATGGTAAACAGTGTTCAAACGATATTATATTTTTTTGTTGAACATATTTTGTAGTTTTCTATTAAATAAACATACGCTTTCTATATATGTTAAGAGAATGAGATTACCATAGTTTTTACAATAT
This sequence comes from Nannopetersius ansorgii, assembly GCA_037974605.1. Taxonomy (NCBI): domain Eukaryota; kingdom Metazoa; phylum Chordata; class Actinopteri; order Characiformes; family Alestidae; genus Nannopetersius; species Nannopetersius ansorgii. Next base: position 18,023,256 of record JBBPDE010000006.1, read on the forward strand.
TCATTTCACTAAATTAATTTAGATCTGTATGTTCTTTATTCTAATCTGTTCTTGTGTGATTATTTTGTTTTATTTTATTATGCAGAGTAATTAATAAGTAAGGCCTTTTTATATGTTTTCAGACAACATGCAAACAAGGCAGGTACGGTGGAGGAGGCAGGGAGAGAGGGGGCAGGAGCACTGAGAGCGTGCTGTATGACGGTGAGAAACATGCTTTACCAAAGCAATGAGTGTAATTAAAGAGGCGTGCTGTCCCTGTGCCACAGGACTGAGGGGACAGCTCAAACAAGATGAATCTAAGTGGGTCGCAGGAGCACAATGCATCCCCCCTACCACAGCAGGGCCCTGAGAGGAGCAAATCAATGCAAGGTCTATTAGAGTCATTAAGATTGTGCCATCTCGGACCAAAGCCTCGGAAAAAAGGATTAATGACGATGTATTTTTTCTCGTCGCGTGCTGGTTTCGGCACCACCAATCCTGACTGCAGTTTAATTGTCAGGTTGTGATAACTGTTGATGGTTTTTGCAGATAGTTGGACAAACTATGTTCAAAAAGGTTCTTGGCTTTTATATTCTGAGAAAACTGTTCTGAGCCTTTTACATTCATTTTAATTGTACCATCGAATCAGTATAATAAATGTGATGAGTGAACGTGAGCAACCTTTTAAAAACGAATAAATAATTAACGTAATAAGATTAATTAACATTTTAATGTTCCAAGAACCTGCACATGTGGGGTTTTCAAACCTAGTTCTTCAAGAACCTTGTTTGAAATGTTCTCTCGAACCTTTGATTTTCAAAATTCAAAAATCCTTCAAAAGGCTCTTAAGGGAAGTAAAAGGGTCTTCTGTTGCAGTGGTTCACAAGAACACCCAATAGCCTCCTGCTTTGGTCCAGTTTAGGCACTTACACACTAAGGGTAAACTCTCACTGGGGTGAAACCCCAAAGGTGCATCCTCGGTACCTTTATTTACAGAGCAGTTACATATTTAAGCTCCATTGACTCCATGCAACATGTCTCAGGACCATTAAGGGCACATTTATACTTTACCTTGATGAAGAAAATGCACTCATGCAGTGCCTTATTTTATGGTAGTGCAACATATAGGGACAGAGAAAAAATTTAGGCCATGTGTCTGTCTGTCACTGGGGACTGTTCAATGGGATCTAACAAATAACCTTTTCTAGCACTTTTATTTTTACAAGGGAAGTTTATTTGAAGTCATTCGAAATCACATTTCCTTCTTACTGAAAGGTAATATTTTCCTCATATCTTCCCATGTTTGAATCAGGCTTGGAGAGTCTCTGAGGTGGGTGAGCATTTTCGCCTGGTGATTGGTGGGGGTGGAGGCAGTGGGAGGTGAAACATAATATCATTGATTAATGTTATTTTTCCCCACCTGCTGGCACACAGTGATGCAATCAAAACCCAGAATTCATTTTAGGGCAAATGTCATTACATTTTGAAAAAGAAAAGGCATTAAAAGGTATGATGAATACTGCTTAATATAACTAGGAACTAGAATGATTAGTTTTAAGCCCAGGTTTACTTTAAAATTATAAAATGGATCTTCACAATTACCTTTATCTTTTACAAAGGTTCTTTAAAGAACTATCCATTAAAAGATTCTTAATGGAACCAGAAGTGCTTCTTCCATGCCAGTGCTCCAAAGAACCCTTCAATTTGAATAGTTTTCTAAATAAATCCTTTTTAAATGCACATTAAGAGCTGTGAAGGAATACCACTGTGGAATTGAGAAGGACAGAGCAGTGTAAGATGGAACGTTACCAAACCCAAAGCCTGAGGACATTGTCCAGGCCATTACTATGATTCACAGGGCTATCATTTAATGAAGACCATAACAAATAGCCTCATGAGTGAATTGTATTTTTCTCTATCACATTACATGAGCAAAATGCCCTCTAGCACTGTGCTAGCACTAACAAAACCAGTGCTGCTTCATTCACAAAATGCCATTTTAACACCAACAGTGTTTTGAGTGTTCGGTGAGTGCTAATACTAATTAAAGGTTATAAGGCAGTAATATCTATGCAATTAAACTTGGCTTTTCTCTGTATGAATAGAAACAGGGATGCTGTTGAAAGGCATGCTTCAGCACTGGCCACTGTGTTTAACAATGCTGGTGTTCCGTTATAATATTCAGTATTTATGACTCATTGGCTGACAGGATTTTTAATGGCATTTTTTGGCATTTTAATGTAATGACTCACATATGCCTCACTTATTTACTCTGCAGTGATATTTTGTGCATGTGTGAGTTTGTGCATGTGTGTGTGTGTGTGTGTGTGTGTGTGTGTGTGTGTGTGGCATACAGTTACCTGTCTCAGTAATGAAAAACATAATTGCAGTTGCAAATGGTTTTCTTGCTCAGCGTGGCACTCCTGATTTATTAGTATTTCTGATAAAGAAAGTGTTTTGTGAACATTTTACCTGCACTATGCAGCCCTGTGCTTAAACTGTAACCGCTTGTTTCTTTTGTAAGTTAATTTCCACATTTAGCTTGGGCTGTGCAAGGACTGTGTTGTCATTCTAGTGATTCTAGTGAAGTCTCTGAATTGGTACTGGGGTGGATGAGATGACTGAAAAGTTATTTTAATATTCAAGTAATATTCACATTACATTATATGCCAGAATATTTATTTCTTTTTGCTATCTGATACGCTGGAACAGACAAAAAAGAACCAGGTAAAAAAACACGAGTACAAATGAATTTTTTTTTAGATCGTTTCACACACTGCACTGTACTAAATCCAGTTAACCAGAACTAATTATGTTCTGTCTGTAATGAGACATCCAGTCGCTTAGTGTTTTAGTATTGAAGACATCCACAGTATCCTCAGAAAAACACATATAATAATGATAAATAGAAAAATTGTCTAGTCATAGGTGGTACCCCTCATGTCGCTGGGGTGGTACCTTTATGAGCACATTTTCAGTAGATCTAGATTTTCTATCTAGGGAACCATATTCTATCTAGGGAACATATTGACTCATACAGCTTGTCCTGACTCCAGGCTTTTTATCTTACTTTTCTATTTTGAAACATTAAATTATGAAAATGTACTCATTTGCATCTTTGCCCTGGGAAAGTGAATTTTAGTGTAGTCCCTAAAAAACTCAAAATTCATGGAAGGTACATGGTTGGATCTCAAAGACAATGTTGTACCTCTAAGGGTACATTTGCCTTGTTTGTACCTTGTTGAATAAAATGAACCTGCACAGCATCTTTTTTCCTGGCAGTTAGTCTTCAGGGCAGGAGTGGTCAGAAAGAGACGTTCTCTTCTGTGGAATCTGTGCTGGCATGGACTGTTGTAGAAGTGAAAACCAAACCCCATATGGGCTATTAAAAAAGACAGACAGAACAACCCAAACTAGTGTGACCTCTTTGAAGTGAAATTAAAATGTGTGCCAGTGCGGTGGGAGAGCTTAATGAGAGAGGGTACGCACAAGCCAAGCTTAAAGGAGAGCACTCTCGGAAATTACTGAACCCCAGGCCTCTACAAGGAGGTGAAAACAGAGCAAAAATGGGACCCTTTCCTGCCCCCTTTGCCAAACTCTAATACTCGAAACCCCCTTTTAATTTGCGTGTTCCTAGTATCAGTGGAATACAGAATAATAACAGTGTAATAGCCATAATAACTGTTAATGCACTGCCTATACATTTAAGGATAATTTTCCAGAAGCTCCAGTCGTACATTTCAATTCTGATTCAGATGTATCTTGCAGCCAAGTCAGTTCATGGCTTTTGTTTTATTGTAACAGGCCTTCACCAGAAGCTTAGGGCGAATGAATGTACCAGCATGAAACACAGGAAAGGCTGGTGGAAACTCCCAGCAGATGCATGCACTAACAAGCACTGTAGTTGAGGCATGTAGCAATGGCATTCAAATTCAGCACTTAGCTGGTGTTATTTTCCATTATTCATGTTGTTAAATCATTACAAAAATGGACCAAAGTAGATGAACCTCAACATCTATAACAAGTACGTGTTTTCAGTTTTCCTTCCTTGAGAACTAACTTGGCCTTCCCTTCACTTGTTTCCTTAAGCGAAAGGAAAGGTTTGGTGAAAAGTTTTGAGCCCTCTATACACACTAATTCTTTCCTACAACCCTGGGGACTAAGCCGCCCTTATCATTCCGTCCTAATGACGTCCCTGTTTCATAGTATAGACCCAGCTCCCAACCAAACTTCGTGAATAGATTAACGGTGATATATATAGTCTTATAGTCATATATATATAAAGTCTTATAGTCATGTGTGCATACCAAGCACTATTTTTATAGAAAATATGAAGATATTTTAACTGACTCCATCAAATGTGAATTTGAAGCATTTACCCTGAGGTGAGCAGATATATGTGAGGTGAGCATATATACGTGAGCAGAAGTGACAAAACATTTAAAAAAGTACAAATTCATCAGTTTTACTAGGGAAAATGTAACTAATTGCTAACTCTGCTAATAACAACCACAGCATTAAAACTGCTAAAATGACAAATGACTTCAGCTACTACTGTAAACAACAGGGACAAATGCATCACTGTGGTACTTCAGCTGACATCATCTCTTCTTAAAGAAAAGCACCACACTACAATGACTAGACTAAAAACTTGATCCTCTGTGGTAGTGAAGCTTTTGCTGAATGCGATAATCACATTCTTCTTCAATGTCCAGATTGTCCCATTTAGAGTCAGTGCAACTACTGACTACTGACTTTGGAACTGCACACTAGTACCTGTAACAGAAGTTGGGAGACTCTGGAGTTTGTGTGGTGATCACATGATTGCTAGATGTTAGAATAACAGCAACAAGGTAAGAAATGAAACATTCTAGTTTTAACATTCTAGTTTTAAATGAAGAGTCCTAAACTGCAATTTCAGCACTGAGGGGTTTTAAAAATGGTGGTTGCCTCAAGTGAAGATTGCATTTGACCATTCTACACTATTTTTGACTTCACTGATAACCAAATTTTACATGGCTGCTCAGCTATGGGTCATTTAGTGATGTAAGTGAAGACAAAATGTGCGATCATGAACTTGTGACCGTACTGTACCTCACTTCCAAGTGGAAAAACTTTATTATAAGCTGTACTGACTGTGCTTGGGTGACAGACCCTGGTGGTCTAGTGGTTAGGATTTGGCGCTTTCACCACCACAGCCCGGGTTCGTTTCCCAGTCAGGGAAATAGCATTTTAAGCAATTTCTTTTTGGATCAATAAAGTATTCTGATTCTGATAAGACAATATGTAATCATTATCAAGTAGTTAAATTATGTCTTTCAATCAATCCCTAATTAATTTGTGACACAATAAATTTACATACAGTATACACAGTATACACAGTACTTAAACAGTATAGTAACAATTAGCTGTTTGGATGTTAGCCAGTTTGAACATTTATTCATAAAGAAAATGAAAACAAGATAGTGGCAATACAGTTTTTCTAGTGTGCTGTATTGTGCAAAGTCTTTGACAGAAAAGAAAATGCATTTGGTAAAAAAAACTATCTTTAAAAATAACTTGCCATAGTAAAATTATATAAATACCAAAAATTACTTCTGTTAAACAGCATTTAAAACAATTATGATTATCTTGGTTTGAATACAGTTTAAAAAAACATTACTTTGGTACTTGACTTCTCAAGACATTAAGGTATCACACTCACACACATCAAATCCCAATGTAGTGTTATTTGTTTGTATTTATTCTAATACTAATGGTTTTGTTTTGTTTTTATTGACCAAATAAATGCTTACTGTCCAGATAAATTATTGTTTACTTATCTCAGTTGGCCTGTTGCACAGTGGTGTGTATGTGAGTGTGTGATAATTACAGATTGTGCACACTGGACTTGGGCTCTTTGAAAAGGAATGAACTGTCAAAGACAGTTATCTCCTTATCTCCTATTGAAATGTCACAAACATGAAAAACTTGAGCTGCTGTAAACAGCAAATGCAAAAATGTTTGACAAATAGGAAATTAAATATGAGACAAAAATGAATAAGTTGTCTTTAATGTATCACTACAGTTGTGTCCTTGAAAGCAGTCAGCAACTTGAAAGGCCTGGACATTGATGTAAATGAGCAAAGTGTAGGGGAACATAGTTTCCTATGCTATGTGCTCAGTCATGTGATTGGTAATGCAATGCGACTAGTTTAGGCATATTTGTTTCGGCTTGGTGCATTTCATGTTTCTCCTTATTTGAGACCATTCAAAAGCGTAATGCACTAACACTAAGAAAGAGCATGAGGTTGCGCAGAACGTGGTAGAGGGCAGAGGGTAGACAATAGAGTAGATGTTTTAGTCCTGAATAAGCCTCAGTCCAAATGACAGATGACACCTCTAAGCCAAGCGGCCGTAGCAACAGTGACGAGTGTTTTCTAGCCGATGCAGCACTACTGTGTGTATGTTTGTGTGTGCTTGCCTTTAGCCCCAGACTAACGAGGCCTCTAATAATATCATGAGTTTGCATTGCCCATCACAGGGTTTATCACGTGGCCAGTTTGGGGCAAGGCTTAGCCCGGCATTGCGTGAGACAGGTTGAAAAAACAGTCTCTCCCTTCATGTACACACTCACACAAATTAAGTTGTGACCCTATTGGCAGATGGTGTAAACATTTGTCACCGTTATTTTACTTTGAATGTGACATCCAAGCAGTGGCAAGCTAGAAAGAACTCCAACCATGCGGCAGAGTTGAGCACGGGTGGCCCATGCTCTGCTCTTCAAGCGACAAAATGAGACGGCTGTTGTTGACCTGTCCTGTTAAAGCACTGTCACAGACTCGCTTTGACACACAAAGTCTCTAAAGTCATATTCATTCACACCTCCGTTTGGTAAAATCTGCGAGCATGGAGTCAACGTCAACGTTTCGAGATAATGATAGGCAATTACTGTAGATGCAGATGATGCCAGTAATTTTAAGGTGCTCACCAGCTGTACTTCAAGCATAACTAATTGGATGAGCAGCACTGTTCTTAAATTAAGAAGAAAAAAGGCTGGAGTTCTCATTAGAGATGCACGTTCAGAAACAAAAAATATATGCTCAATCTAGACAAACTGGGTAATATGAAGGGTGCTTCATAAATCAGTGTAATCTTTTTCTTCTTATTTTCTATTAATGGTAATACTGTACACACAGACACACACACACACACACGCATGTGTGTGTGTGTGTGTGTGTGTGTGTGTGTGTGTGTGTTTTGTATATGATTTGCAAAGCAAATAAACAAATTATTACTATATTCAGCACCACTACCACTGAAATGTGTGGTCAGTAAGATTTGGTGGGCTTGTGTTACGGGCCCACTGCAAATTATTGAGTGGTGCTGTAAAACTCTGCAATCAGTATAATCGGTGCTTAAGGAGACACTGAATGCCACCCCAAAGATTTCGAGCATGGCAACTCAATGTAAGACCCACCTGAAGTGGCTGCTGAAACACAGATGTCAAAGCTGTCAGGGAAATGATGACATGTTCCACCCACCTCCAGCTCCATGGCAACCGTGCTGCCATTCTGTAGCAGCCAGTGTTTAAATCCTAATCAGCATATTAATCACTAATTGCTTCCCCTCACATGCAGGCTTGCAGTTCCCCTGGAAGGTGAGCGAATGAGGAGTTCTTGATTGACACTGAGTTCAGTGGGCTGCTGTAATCACAGCGTAGGCCAGCCGAGAGCTCTCCATATTCTCTCGGTTAGCATGCTAGCAATGTACTAATGGCGAGAAAAAACGCACTGTTCTTTCAGCCACACTGAAATCAATACACTCACTGAAATCAGACTCAAGTGACTCCTTAGCTCCAACAGCCACCTCCTTCAGCCCAAGATCTAGTACATGCTCTAGTCATATCTCTTGGAAAGTCTGAAGCAGAAGGATGAACGCTGAAGGATTATTGTTGTGATTAGTCTCTTTTCAAACGAAATGTAAATGAGTGAGGTTTCTCTCAGACATCCATTTTATTTGCCTCAGATGATCCATGATTTTGGTATATCGTCCCTCTCATTGTCTGTTTTTCCTGTTAATCATCAGTCAAGACACACTGCTCTTTTATTAAAGTCGTCAGTGATTGTTATGTCAGAAACACCCCCAGACAATTTGCATGTACTCAGAAAAAACAGTTTCCCATTTCAGTTTGCCTTATGCCAGTAACCTCCTCTCTTCTAAGACAGCTTGAGAGAGACCTGCTGATTGCCTCTAGTCAGTCTCTAAAGCTTAAGTGGTTGGTTTGTTGTTCTCAAAAAATATCTCTGTGGCTACTTGGTGGGGGATTCCCTCCTGCTTCTGTTGATGTGAGCCCGTAGAAGGATCCAGCTAATTTTAGTTAAATACTGTCCAATCACAGTCTGAAAATCATAGCTGTCAGGTCAAGACCTCATAATTCCTTATTTACAGCATTTGAAAAGTCTAGCTGCCTTTCATTTTGTGTGAACATTTCCTGATGTATAGGAAAATAGAAAGGATCACTGGGAATACAACTTCACATTAATGTATAATAAAATGAAAGGGACACTATGGACTAACTAGAAATACCCACATTCTGGTGATGTATCTTGAAGGTGGGAGGAATGTTTGAAAAACTACAGCTGCTTTAGGGTGAGTGCTGGAGGGCTGCAGGCACATACAAACACTTGCATTGCCTTTTTGCTAGCTAATGAGAGTAGAAGAAAGACAGACAGCTAACGTCACTGCTTTGAATATATTTTAAATGTATTCACCCACCCCCACATATCTACCCCAACATGATTGTCCATCCGTCCATTTGTTCATCCATTATCTTCAGTAGGGTTGTAGGGAGTGCTGGAGTCTATCCCAGCGGAGATAGGCGGAGAAACACCCTGGACAGTCCCGAAGGTAATGTAGTTTTTCAAAATGTCTCCCCACCTGATGAGATCCATCATCAGAGGCAAGGACAAGGAAGTTTTCCAGTCTGGCTGGAGTGTTGTTTAACCCTCAGAACTGATCTGAGAACTGATCTGAAAAATCTGATTTCAACAAATAAAAATGGTGTAAAACTGGTGTTTGCTCTCCTCTGGGATTGTAGTTTGCTGTTCTTTCGCTCAGAGCACTGCTGCTCAGCCGCTCTCTGGACCTCCTCCCTCTGCAGGTTTTTCTCACTCACTTGTTGGTAGAATCTATCCTGAAAGTTCTCCTGGGTTCAGAGATCTTATTTATTTCTGTTTATTTCTAAGACCTAAAATAAAAGAAACCTGGGCACTTTTGTACTTTATGAGCCTTTGCATGTGACACTGTTCATAAAACCCCAGTAGCGGTTATTATTATAACATTACAGGAAGAACTTTCATATAAGGAGTTGTTTGGCTATATGACGACAATTTGCCATTTGTTGCACCTCCTGCATTGATCCGTGCCACCAGGGTTCTCAAAGAATTATTTACCTTAATATTACTTCTCCAGTAAACTTACAGTTTTGATAATGAGACTTTGCAGCCACAGTAATGAGTTTTTGTAAATGAAATACAGATCTTGGACAATCTGGCAAATCTGATTTGATCTCATGCCTTTGATTAATACCGTTGAAGATGGCTTGAAGATGGAGGATTTTTTTGGGTTTGATCATGAGCTATTCAGCATAGGTTGCAAAATTATTTCAGAAGCAGTGACATTCACTAGGAAAGCCTTGTACTTGTTTGCCATTAATTTGTTATTCTCAAGAGCAATACTCCTCTTACTACTATCACTTTTCACTCCGCCTCGATTTTCCATGCAGTTGTTTCTCCAGGGCTCACAAAGCAGCCCAATTGGCATCAGTCAGTTTGAGGTTGGTAAGAGGTGATTTGGCTTTGGCAGATCACATAGCTGTCCAGGTGTGTTTCAAATTTGCATACTGTCATTCAAAATGTTTTCCCTGGCATCAGAGGTCACCGCAACCAATCAGATAGTACCCCACGCCATTCCAAAGTCAGATTGCATTGGATCCAGAGCTCTGCATGGCTGCAATTCAGAATAGGTTTCACTTAGGCTGAGTTTACGTCACATTACCCCATTCTGAATTCGTCTTAGAAAACAAACTGTAACCATGTTCCTGTATTTAGCTCAGCACAATTGTAGCACAGACCCTGAAACTGCTGGAATAAGTTTTTGGAAATATCTATGTAGGTTTGTATCCGTTGTTATGAAAGACTTGTGTAGGTGTTGTGTAGCCTTAAATACACAGCCCTAAAAAGTGTTACCATTTCTTACTGTCTTTCTTTCTTTCTTTCTTTCTTTCTTTCTTTCTTTCTTAATATCCCATCTTAATAACTCATTATGTATTTAACTTTTTTAAAGTAAACCACTAATTAAGAATGTAAAACTTCATGTGGTAATGTGTAAAATAATTAATAACTCCAGTGATTTTGTAGTTGACTGTCCAGTATGGCTCCTGATTAGGAGATTTATATTTGCTCATTTCTTTTATCCTGACCTGCGAGTGTTGAGCTCATTGAGGGACTTGATTGCTCAGGGTTCATTTAAAGTAAACTTGTGGCCGCACACAGTCCATCACATGGGAGTAAGCGTCCAGTCATTGATGACATTATTCACGCCAGCCACTCATTAATTAAAATCATGGTGCCTGAAGCTTTGAGGAATTGAGCAGCCGTCAGCCCTCAAACGGACATGCTCGAGATTAAAGTTAGTCTGTAGTCCAATTGGGATTCAAGATCTCACTAATAAATGAGTGAAAATGAAGCCCTTTTCTTTTAAGATGGTGCCATTGATCCCTTTTTACACATAATGCTGAATATTTAATCAATTTGCAGAGCCTTTACAGCCTTAAATGACAACCACATTAGGAAAGGAAAAGGCTTCTTACTGATCCTTACAGAGGATACTGATTCGAAAGGGTGTTAGATGCAGTGTTAGAAGCTCCGTCACCCACAACAGCCATAACAACAATCAACAGGGCCAGTGTTCCCTCCCCGTGATGCTGTCACATTTTCCCTGTGAGCTCCTCAGGGCGGTGTGAAGCAGCGTAAACATGTGAGCAGTGCACTGAGTTATACATGACCCCAAGGATACGTATGCCATATGTCAGCGATGCAGCATCTTCATCTGCTAAATCACTGGGCATGCTGCCAGGAGAGGACCAATGACATTCAGCAAGATGTACAGTCTGTTGCTTAATTATATCATTCGTGCATGCAAGCAAAGACCACAATAATATATGTGGATCGTTCTGGGATGCCTTTTTAAATGAGATTCTCTTTCATGCTAACCATTTAAAACATGGTTTATAGAGTCTTCGCAATGAAAGAATGTGTGTCTTTCAGCAAGTGCCAACTGCTTACGGGTAATGCTCTAAGCCCATGTATGAAGAGTTTATTGGTAATTTCCCAAAGGAATAGACAGGTTCATTGCAAGCAGAAGATGTAGAGGATGTTGGAGAATTGCAAGAGGGTGGTGATATTGGTTCACACTTATGTGAATTATCCTCATAATTAAACAAGCAATCAGTAATTTACACATATTTTGCAATTCTGGCAAATTAGCAAAATAAAGTCAGCCTGAAACACTTTTTTAATACTTATTTTAAATCTATCATTCACATCACATCAATTAGACATACTTTTTTTCAAGTTATTTTGTATCACATTTTTGACATAAAAAAATACCAGGTTTCACCTATTGTCACCATACAGATTACCCATAATTTCCCCATTCACATCAGTTTTAATAAAAAGCAGAAGGAGATTTATTTGAAATAATAATACTAATAAAAGCAACATTAATAAGGATTATAAGGATATATTGTCTAAGCAGATCATGGAAAGTGAAAGAATAGTAAAATGTAAAAATAGTTTTTCAAAAATTGTTCTTTGGATTAAAATGCCTGCCAAATGATTGCAATGTAAAGTATCATGATGTAAAATAAATTTAAATTGTCCCACAATCGAGACGCCCTACAAGAGAAGCCTCTCTCACCCTGGTTATAAGTGTGTGAGGTTGCTTCAGGGTAAGGGAGAGAAAAGTGTGCGTGTGCAGTTCAACAAAGTGACGGAGGTGATCAAGGTCTGTGCTACTGCTTAGGTAAGACTTGTAAATACAATAAATGCTTATGAAGAAGAATGAATCCAGTGTTAGTAATCTAATGTGATAGTAATGTAAAGTATAATGACAGCACAATGAACTTTAAGAAGTAAGATGGATGGCACAGTTTTGTACATACTGGAGCTTCCTGAGAGATCTTGCAGGTAGACAAGAGAAAAAAGAAATGCGCTAAACCTTTATATATTTATTTTTTGTTAATATTTTGGTTTAAATGTGAAATAGAAATAGAAGTCAACAGAATTAGTGTGGTGTGGAAGGTGTGGACTATCAAAGAGGTCTGGAGGTCTGTTTCTATTATAGCAGCTACTTCGTGAAAAGGAAGAACAGAGTAAAAAAATGTGTTTCATCGCTTAATGAAAATGGTGTTTATATTAAAAGACATGCATGCTAATGAAGAATCAATACATTTATAACCCAGTAATAGGGAAATAATTCTCTCTTAAATTTTTACATTATGGAACCTATTGATCATAAATGTTAGCTGTTGGCTGGCATTACTTCTCTTTAGCTGGTTATTGTGGTTTGTGTCTCCATTGCTATTCTTTCAAATGTTTGTCTGGTGCCTTGGCTGCCCCCCAAAATTGCCATTTGATCTAGACGAGAGACCTTTTTCTGATGTCATTTGTGATAAGGCCTCACTAGTGGTGACTATGCTGACATTTTGCTCAGGCTCTGCAACTTCTCAGTGTCAAGTGTAGAGATAAGGCCGGTGTCACCTCACTCACTTCGAAAGCTCCACATGCTCCCAGCACAGCCACCAGCTCCCAGCGACAGCAAACACCACTGCACAGCCCCATGAAGTACAGGGGCTGGACTGGGCTGGACCTGTGAAGGTCAGCGAACACAGAGTGTTTTGCACAAATCAGTTTACGCCACAGCTTTGACTTTGACAGCTTTGATTGTGGTAGAGCTCGGCTTTACAGCAATATTAACTTAAAAAAGTAATTTAATTAGAACATAATTTCACTTTAATTGGTGTGAATTAAATCATAATGAATAGAAAACATCGGTTATGATTGTGTTCACACTGATTAAAGTTTAATACATTTGTAATAAAATTTACATCACATCAGGATTACACTTGTGTTTGTTTTTCAGCCTTTTTCTTTAGTTGTAAGCTTGTGATACAAAATTTACTTTACATTTAAATTCTCCACATATAAATGCTGATCTGGATTTTTTGCCTGTTCACACATGCAGTGCATCTAACAATTAACAAATGAGGTTAATCAGGTGGGCTTGTGCCCGGAAAGCGCCAAAGTGTGCCGGACCAGAGCTGTGCACCTCTGGAGCAGTGCTACTCGATACCTGATCTAAGATCAGTGCCCCTAAAATGCTAGATAATTATAGACCAATGAAACCCTTTTTTGTAAATGAGATATGTGAAGAAGTGCTAAAGAAAAAGATATTTTTTTAAGCGTACACATCTTGTTTACAAACAGGTTTTCAGGGCTCTAAAATGTGGCATTGCTCAAAGATTGCTGTGTATTGTTTATGGAAAGAGTTTATGGATATAAAACAACATGAAGGTAACTCAACTGAATTGAATTGGAATGTTGGAGTATTATATATTATAATATTTTTTAATGATGCCAAAATACTATTTTCATGCTATTTTCAGTTTCCTCCAGTCTCCTTGAATATTCAGCATATTTTATTCAGCATATTTTAAAAATAATTCTCAGTTGCACTAAAATAATCCACTGGAATAGAATAGTGGTGAAATGAGAGATTTCACAATATGTGTTAACAAGCATCATTAATGGACCGAGCTGTGAGGTCACAGATGGGCACCACTGACCATCAAAGTGAACAGCTAGTTTCCACAGACCCAAATCCATCTTTTCCTAAAAATAATTTTCAGAACCCAGTGAGGCAGGGGCTGAATTTAAATGTGTTGTCTTAAGCGGGGCATAACACGGCCTATATATTACACTTTTGCCTTCAGAGATGCTGGTGGCTCTCAGTTATGTCACTGTGCCTCCGACCCCCAACCCCACCCCCCCGCCTGGCCTCTGCCTGTGTCTTGCTCATCAG
>JBBPDE010000006.1:18044300-18057265 GCA_037974605.1 Nannopetersius ansorgii
CTCCACATCATTGCATTCAGTTTTTATTCACGATTTGTATAGTGTCCCAACTTTTTTGGAATCCGGTTTGTATTTTATGCTGCACTGTTCAACTTTTTGGACTGTTCAACTTCATGGTGGTGACATAATGTATACAACTAATCAATTACAATGAATCACAGTCAAATTTATGTTACATTGCAACATGTATGGAACAATATACACACATATGCATCAAGCTGTTTTTTCACTTTCAAGAAGAGCCTCAACTTTTTGTAACTTGCATCCCACCTAAAGAACCCCAAAACCTACCACAGGCCATAAAAAAGATTGATCTGATCTGATTGTTTAATATACAAACAAACATAACCAGATAGTTTCATAGATTTTGATTGACCAAAGAAACACAAAACCTTAAATGGCCAAATTTTTAATAATAATTTGTAAAGAATGCCAGACCAGTCTACAAGCTCAAATAGACTTTTTTGTAATGATAATAATAACAAAAAACAATCAAGTCAGGCCCCCTGTACCACAACGGCCCACCAGGGTTTGCGGACTATAGACTGAAAACCGTTGTCGTGGAGGGTTTAGTACTTCTGGTGGCATCGTAGACATTTGAAGCTGGATTTGCATGCAACAGATCACCCAATCACAAGTCACAAAACCACTGAGGGTAAACAAATGCAACATGCTCATACGAATGATCTTTTTATTAAGTTGTGAAGTAATTTTTCATTTGAAATGCATCCATCTGGAAAAAAGATGTCTGGATGACAAGAGTTGGAATAACAAACAGTGATGTTTTCCAGTATACACCTATATAAAGCTGTTTCACAGCACAAACACTGTGTGTATTCAGCAGCCAACACATGCAATCTGTATCAGTCACGCCCGTTACGCAGAGGTAGTTTGTGTGAAGCAGGTCTCACAGCAGGGAAGCACTACAATGCACAGGACAGGGGTGCTTCAGGACTAAGGTTGGAAACAACGGGCCTAAGGCCTAAAGCTGCATTCATTAGAACAGGGAATTCCTACTTCCCACTTTCTGAAGTGGCACAAAGAAGGTAATTTTGGATGTATGAATGTTAATGGTTACCAATAGTTATCCAAGCATCACCCTTAAAGAATTTTAAAGACCGTAAATGATCTCAAACGCTATTATTTCATGTTCTTGTACATTCACCACTGCCATATTGACGCAACCTGACAAATAGTTACATGGGGAAGCTCAAAGTGGGAACTGACCGGTCAGAGCGCTGTGGATTCGTCCTACTCGGAAGTTGGAAATGTGCTGATTGTGGCATAGTCATGAGAGTAAGCAAGTGCAGGAGGAGCAAAGCAGCAGGAAATGGAGTAAGAAGAGAGGGGAGTTTTAGCTTATCTAAAGGGCCCTAGCTGGGGTGGGACAGAGAGGGAGATACGGAATAGAGGCAGCCCGGGACGGTGCACAGCCCATGGGCGGGGAGAGCTTCCTACCTGCAGGGCCAGGGGCTTCCACCTCATGTTCTTTAGCAGGGCTGGGGCGGAGGTGAGCGTGCTCTGGGGACGCTTTTTCAGCGTCAGCGTCACCCCTCCAGGGTCCCCGCGCAGAGAGTTTACCAAGTTTTTCAACTGCCAGCCCACCTACAGTGACAAACACAGGGTCAACAGAGGACACACATAACACCAAATGTCATCTACTTGACAACAGAATACACACTCTCTGCCTCTTTATATTCCACTTTATATTCCTGAAAGCGGCATTCAGAGACATGCATGCACAGACAGGGCCTTATGTAGCCTTCATATAGACAATAAGATCTGAAAACTGGCCTAAACCTGAGAAGCAATGACATTTACAGGGCTTTGCAATTGACCTCTCTGGGCTCCACCCACATTTGGGTTCTCGTGGCACCTGATGCCAAGTTGGACAAGCTTTACGAAATGTTGACAAAAAGTTCATTCAATTAAAAATTGTTTCAGAAAAAAACAGTTAATATGATTCTATCTTATGTAAGTGAATTACCCATACTACTGTGTTTCTGCCCTTGAATACTTTTACTTTTCTGATATCGATTCCGATACAGGCCTATAGTTTTCTTTTTAAAGGGGAAAGGGGCATTTCATAGACTTATCCAGCCTTATCCACAGCGCCTTACAGTCATTAGTTATAGGGACAGTCCCCCTGGAGCAACTGAGGGTTAAGTGTCTTGCTCAGGGACACATTGATAGAAAATGTGTGGGTTCGAGTCTGCAACTTTGTGGTCATCAGGGTCATAAGCAAGTGTTTTACCCACTAGCCTACTGTCACCCTAACTTGATAAAGTTTTAACATTACTTAAGATTAATGATAATCTTCACTTAAGATTATCAATCACTGATAATTGTTGATCAAACATGAGAGGGTGAGCTATTTCATGCTAGATCTGTTAGAGAAATTCTTATTTTTACTTGTTTCCCATTTCTCATCATTTTCAGCTGATATGAGCCCAATACCTGGTGCTGGACTGATGTCATCTCTGCCTACCTTTATAGATTTGCCTTTTTTTTTAATTTCATTGAGATCTAAACATTCCTGCCTGTTTGCCACTCCAAGTAGTTTGACTTCATTGATCTAACTTAAGGCAACAAATCAAATATTCTGTTTTTTCGGTATACATTGCAAGTATGATAGAACTTTTTGCATTTACTTTAAACCTAACTGCCCCTCCAAAACTCAAATGAATAGCTAAAATGCTATCATCAACAAAAAAATGTTCTACATTTCAGTAAAAAAAAAAACTTGTGCACTCATAAGTGCTCATTAGGTTGCCAATGTTCTGTAAAGCTTGTCCAAACTCACAACAGATGGTACAAAAAAGAAAGAAAAGAATGACTATTGGTGGGTCAGTTATTTCATAAAATGTTGAAACATGTGGCAACCATGTGCCAGTAAAACCAACTTAATTTAGGCCTATAAAACATCAAATTGTAGCTGATGATAGACTGCCATTAAATTAATAGCACTTTTGTTCACTGTGTGCAAACTGGCTGATACACAATCTTAGTTTCTAGCTGCCAGTACTTATTTGCTTCCAACTGAAGACAGAACAAAAAATATTACTCACTGCTGCCCTCTAAGGATGTTCACTTTTGCAAGGTTCACTTTTGGTTTATGTGAGATAAGGACTTCTCAATAAACATACTTAGTGCTGTCTTTTATTTACTGCTGTCTTTTGTCTGCCTCAGCTCAGTCTCAGCTTGCCCAATTCACATTGATTTGAATGTGTTCAGCTTAAATAACTGTGGTCAGGTGATTATGTAATAACTGTGGCTGACCTCTAAGGTGCTCATCTAGATGACTGATTATTTATCAAACCCTTATTAAAACTTTGAGAATAAAAATCAACGAGCCTCCAATTCTGAGAAAAGAGGGCCACATGCACACAGACACACAAACACACAAAATCATCACAATTTAGGAATGTCTTAAAACAGGAAACCTCAACTTGTGTCCTGGTAGGTTGGTGTCCAGCACAGTGTTGTAGTCCCCCACCCTAAACACACTCACTAAACCTGGCCATTAACAGGTGAGTTGAACCAGGTGTGTTTGAGCAGAGAAATCGCCAAACTGTGCTCAACACTGGTCCTCCAGGACTGGAGTTTGAGATCCCTACTGATGGCTCAAACACCAATTACACTGACTGCTTGATATACTAATCAAACAGAATGAGTAGTTTAAAAAATATCCTGACAACCCGAACAAACCATAAAAAAACTCTCTCTCACTAAAACCATGTTCATTACAGCATGAAGGACACAGACACCCACAATTACATGTCAAGAGACTTTCTTCTGTCCCGGGACTCACAGAGACATCTAATCATGACAGCACCACAACACACACACACTGGGATGGGCTGGACCAACACATCTTTACTGTCTTTTGACATCCAGTCACTGTGATGGCCACTATGGGTGGGATATATTACACTATGTTATTCTGAAGAATAATGTGACAAACTGCTTTTCTGAGTGTGTCTGAACAGCTTCATGCATTTAGACAAACCGATCTATTCAAAGTCCACCCACAAATGCAGTCTTTCAGAACAGCTATTGTCAGATTTGACAGACTTTTGGCCAAAGAGCCATTAAACCTAATCAGAAATATTTTTACCTTTGGCAGACACTCTTATCAAGAGTGATTCAATTCTAATTATGTTACATAACACTATGTGCTTGTCTGGGCAGGGAATAGAACTGCAGTCTCCTTTGTGGAGGGCAGCAGCAACCAAATACCAGCCAATATACAGAGAGAGTAACAGTATATATGTGTGTAGCAACATTTCTCTCCATTATCCCGTTCCTTCGAGCTGTTTATCTTGGGTAATTGTTCTTGGTGAGGTGTGTTTGCATTATATTAAAGGATTACTGTGTTTGCAGTGTTTATTTATTTAGATGGTTTTATTTTTTTGCTGTGATGCTGTGATTCAAAATACAAGTCGCTTATCACACATTAGCCACGCTTTCCCCAATAATGGAGTTGACAATGTGATAATTAATTTAGGATTAATGAGGCTTCGGTCTTGTTGATCTTTCATCAGGAAAAGCACAGCGTTGCTTAGCTGCAGCGACACAATGGCCATGGTGGGAGATAAACACTCGTGGGTTGAAAACTGAAAGAATATTTTTTTACAAGGTTGTAGGTGACGACGCCAACATTCATGTGTAGCTCAAGAGTACGTTTAGACAGAAACACAAAGCTGAAGGTGGAATCTGACTAGTGGTGTTATGATAAACATATTAATATATACTGCTTTTGTTCTGTTTTGAACTTTTGTGTATGTTTTGATATTTCCATGCTGGCCAAAATGTCTGCGCACCAGCCAAAATAGCAGCCAAGAGTGAGAAGACCCCAGAGCCTCTATACTGTATCTGTTAGGGTTCCCAGGCAGGACGCCTGAACGATGCTGCACTGGAGCTATGAGGCTGCTTGAGAGGGACTTTCTCACGCCTCTTAAGCCTCTTTCTGTTCCAGCTAAGTGACATTACACCATGGTCTGAAGAGTTTCTCCTTGTGCCAGCTGCAAATTGTGTGTGTGTGTTTTTGTGTGTCTGTGTGGGTTGCAGCTTTCTTGTTTATTGTGTACTGTGCATTGTATTCATGTTTTCAAAGATGAGCAGGGTGCTATAATAAATAATAAGTGCACTACTAATGAATCTTCTAGCTCTCTATGTGTCTGGCATTATGGAACACAAACAAAACCACGAGAAAACAACCTATTATTTATTTCCGGCAACCTCAGTAGACAACACTGCAAAAAAAAAAAAAAACATAAAAGGATATTTAATAGCTTTTAGAAAGTGGCTGTTTACTTACCTCTTCATCTCAAACCCTGCCATAATATAGCTTAATATAGTCCAACTCACAGACTGAGTCCCAATCTGCTCGCTTCTCTGCTAAACCATGTGTTTAACAAAATACCGTCACCACTGGTGGAGAACGACTTTGATTAGTATGGTGAAGACAATCTGAGATAAAGCTGCAGAATTCAGTTTTACAAAAATCCATGTGGAGTGACATCACCTGGAGAACAAGGCACAGAATCTAGGTGCCATCAGTGAGTGTGTGAGAGAGAAAGGAACAAGAAAAGTGAGCTCAAGACCAGTCCAGACATCAGTGAAAGTGACAATCTGGTCATACGTGAACACACCACAGCACACAGTGCGAACAACACGAAATACTTCCTCTGCATTTAATCCATTCACCAAGTGAAGCAGGGGGCAGCTACGAACACAGCGCCCAGGGAGCAGTGTGTGGGGACGGTACCTTGCTCAGGGTACCACAGAGGTGCCTAGCAGTCTTGAGAATCGAACCCGGACTTTCTGATCACAGGGCGAATGCCCTAACCACTAGGCTATAAACTAGACAGTTTATAAAACAAGTTCTAACAGTTGACATACACTGATGAAGACTCATTATTTGGCATGGTCTTGCATTTTAATGGTGGTAGCATGTTAACAAGTACTTGATGAAGTTGACAGTTTAACATCCTGCCTAAGAAAGGGACAAGAGCAACTAAACAATTAGTATTATCTGAGATTATGCCAAATAATGAGTCTTGTTTATAATTGTGTACTAGTGATGTACAACCTAATTAACCTGATAAATAATTTATAAAAGGATAGTTGTATTATAAAGTGTTACCAAGAAAGTTAATCAAGACATTCTAAAATATAAGAATTATGAACGTATTAGTAACTTTTAATACTTTTGCAAGGCACTGTTTTTGTACATTGTATGCATTTGAGAAATAGGTAGGATAGAACCGGATTGTTTGTGGAAAAAGCATTCATGGTTTTTAGTAATTTAGTATTTGTTTTTTTAGTCCCAATTAACATTTCAAGGAACACCATTTTGTGGTTTTAATGGAAGCACAAAATTCTTCGGACTAATTAAGTAGATACTCATTATAAGTAATCAAATAGATGCCCCATGATTAACATGAATATAATTAGACGTTAGGTAACTGTGAGCCCACACTTTAAAGTTCTCCAGCATTAGGAGTGTAGTTGAATTATTTGAGCTGATTCAGAGAAGGATGAAAAATATGGGAAAAACGATGAAAAGGGTGAGTCACTGAGCTGATGATGGGCACTAATGCTACCACTGCTGTGCTAGCTGGTATTTCAAACACACATCCTCCCAGGCCAGCCTTGCAAATCTCCATTTTCATGGATTTAAGCTAAATTTTTGCCGTGAGGATAACTTTTTTCAATGTTGTCTTTGTGGGACAATTTGGCGTGTTTACAGTCTTGCTGAACTGCTGTTATAGCTGAGGCTAAAGGTGCAGACCACCGAATAGACACTAAGGCAAAATTCTGTCCTAAGGAAGGTTCTCCTTCTTGAAGTGTTTTTTGCATTGGTGAAGCAAATAATTTAAGAAATGTTTAGCCATCTTAATCTCATTTCAAGCTGAATAATGCGCTCTGAGAATATGTAGTTTGTCTGTGACTTTGCCTGTAATAGACCTCCTCATAGTGTTAACAACAGACATATCCCACGTACCCTGCACGGGTGAAGTCCACACTCTGGCACAAGTCACATTTGTCAGTTTAATAAGTGTTCTTGTTGACACTGACAAGGCCCCTGTATGGAGGATTAAATCAGTTATCTGAGACCGAACCCAGGAGAAAGCTTAGTTGTAGCAGACAAAATGCAGTGATCTTTTATCTGTTTTATCTGCTAAGACAATAAAGGTGGTAGAAATGTGCACACAAATCACAATTTCCAGACATAGTTACAGTGCATAATATTTACCACAACATTCTCAAAATAAGTTTTCTGTGTACCAATCAAAAACCACCCACATTGCAGTGATTTTTTTCTTCAGCATTTGTGAAAAATCCACTATTTAAAAAGGAACAGGAAGAATAATTAAGTAGAAAATAACTGAAAAAAATCAAATAATGGCTTATGGATTGACAAACAGTCAGCTTCTTGTTGCTATTACTTTTACATGGTTACTTTAAACCAGGCTATGATTGGTCTAAAATGCCATTTAGTGTCAAATGTTCTAAAAGTACATTTGATATCCATGGAGTTCTCTGAAAAACAATAACATATTAATATATAATATAAGACTGAAGAGTTTGTGTATACTTTATTAGAAGTTGGAGAAGCTGGTGCTAGATTAATTACACACAGAAACCAAATGGCCTAACTGAACACAGTGAGTCTACTTTATCTTTTTGCCCTCCTCCCTGTGTTCTTCCCTAAATTTGCTTATATACACATAGACTGCTTGAGTTGCAGATGACCTCCCACTGGATATATCTGAGGGTGGTAAGAAATAAACAGAAGCAAGCATGACCCAAATATTACATAAATATATGCAATGTAAGCCACAAATCACTGTGTTTACAAAGGTTACAAAGGGCATGGGGCCAGAATGCTGAGAAAGGCAGTGAGCATGTTGCTAACAAAGACATTGCTTTGGAAAAAAAAGAGAACAAGAAGAGAGAGAAAAAAGATCTGTCACCACATCTTGCCACCGCTGCAGCGGGAAAATTCGCTGACCCTGATGTAGCCTGGTCGCAATTATTCTTCATGCGTTGACTACTCGCATTATTTATGCGATGGTGAGATGGTATAAATCCAGCCTGGTAAGGAAGCCATGAATCCTCAGCAACCGAGCAGGGCTGTTTGTGCAGCAGGAGGATAGAGAACCTCCCTGGTCCTGTCACCCATGGTGACAAACAACGTCCCCTGATAGCGCATATCCTCCCATTGAGTCCTGCAGTAATTCATTTGTGAGCTGCTTTTTTTACTTCTATTGTTTTGCTCTTTGTCGTACATGAAACTCTACAAGTTTCTGGAGGATGGCTTTATCTGACAGCAGAGATTTGACTTGACACTGTGAGAGAGCTCTTTCACATAGACTTATGCACTCGAGGTTTAATATTCAGTCACTGATGTTAAGCCTGACTACAACTTAACTGGTTACTACTTAAAAACTATTCTTTAGTTATGTTCTGTAGTGTGAGGAATTGAAATATGCCCCTCCCCCCACAAAACACACACACATACGGGCCCTTAGGGTTTAAGGGGTTAGAATTTCTGACATGGAGTAGTGTCATAACAAAAGACCAGAACAGCTGAGCAACAGGGGAGCTGTCTCATATATTGTAACTGGTGCTTTGATGTATAGCACCAAGAACTTCCTGGATATGCCATGTCTGTACATGAAGGCCAGCTAGCAGTATTAGGTCTGCTGATAAGAAGTCTTACACCTTTGACGTATTTTATCTTTTGACATATATAGCAGAGAGGATTGTCACATAGCTGCATTATAATGTACACTTTGACATATGGCCAATATGTGCATGTGCATTGATGCTTTTTATTTGTATCTTGTCTTTTTTTTTAAATGTTGCATACATATGAACAGTGTAATCTACATTAATTTTTTATTTGCTTAATTTAACATTGAAAAAACAATGTCACTTTTGTTCTAACCTGTTTTTCCTCTCTCCTGTCTTTCCAACAGACTTTTATAGTACTAAACAAAGGGAAGGCCATCTTCCGTTTTAGTGCCACATCTGCACTCTATATTTTTAGCCCTTTTCATCTTATTAGAAGAGCATCGATAAAGATTTTAGTACACTCATATCCTTTTTGCTGTCCCACCAAAATGTACAAAAATGTATTGGAAAGCGTTTTAAAACTGTATCGATTTCTTGAGACACTTTGTGTGCCATTTACAGAATCTGTGCTGAGTGAGAGACATCTAAAGATACATCTCTAAAGTCAATGTACGGGGCACTCTGGCCTGCTGAGTAGGTCAAACCTGTAATACTGAACCTGATACTGTTCTGTTCCATACACCATGCAAATGTAGTTTTGATGTCACAAACATTTGAAATCAACCTTTGCACTTTTGTTCAGTCTTTAGATTGTAGGTGAAATGTAAAAATAGTTTCATTCAAAGACATGGAAACGACTTCAATTCTATAATTCTGAAAAGTTAGCATGATGACCCATCTGATTCTGGATGTCAGGATGTGAGTGATCTCACTCTTCTCACTTAATCACTGAGACTCTGACATTCAAGGGCCCATGCTATGTATGGGTGCTCCTTTGTGTGAACAATGCCAAGTTTGGATGGCTTGATTCCCAGCTATGGAACGATCAAACCTCCAAAGGCCTCAGTGCCATTCCCACACCCTTCCTTTGCCAGCAGCTGCTAAAAATATCAGTGTGTGCACAGTTAGCCATGGTTCAGGGTGTTGAGAAATATTAGGCTAGTGGACACTTTGCTCTTGTCGGGCAGATAAGCAGGTAAAAACAGTTTCTCTGGAGGCGTTGCGTTGCTACACCCACGACGACCCTTTCCTCAAACTGCCTTTTAGGGCAAACAGTGTGAGCTGTACATCCCATACCCAGTGCAGCGACGCCCACAATTACGCAAACCCCAGATTTCAACTATATCTCGCATTTCAGAGGTATGATACAAAAGAGAAGGGCAAGACTATATGTGTGAATGTGTGTGTGTGTGTGTGGCGGCTGAGTGGTGAAAAGCACTCACTTCCAGGCGACGGCTCAGACGCCACACGCCTGCGCTAATAGCAGATTACCCGAGGGAGTGGGCGCCAGGAAACATGTTTGATTAGCCAGTGCCACAAGAGCACATTCATAACACGCAGCCTCGCAGAGAAGGCAGAATGCAGCCCTGCCGCACTGAAGTGATTGCACTCATTAGAAAAATGCGAGAATGTGATTCGCAAATCAGCGTGTCTGCGCCAGGCAACATAAGCAGCCTATCAGAGGGGAGAAATAACCTTAAGACAATCTGCTGACAACACATGCTCTCCAGTATGTCCAAGACTTGACAGGCCATTCCCGAGAATTCAGAGAGCTCGGGCCTTTAACATACAGTGCATTTCGTAGCACTGTAATTTTTTTGCCCTGAAGCAGATTTAGGGGGTAATTGACTAAGCTGACTCTTCAAAATGGAGCCTTAGCAGCATTCTGGCAGCTTTTATTTAGCAGTGAGACTAAAATGGACTTTTCCCATTACGAATGTGAGCAGATGCTTAGGAAACCTTTGTCTAGCCTTTCTGCTGTTCTTGTGGTTTTAATTCACAGTCAAGAGTTCACAGTGGAGGCTGGTGTAACACGAGAGAATGCAGGGTGAGGGGACCGCAACCTTCGTAATCTTGACTGTTTCTCAGTCACAATGAAGTTACTGCATACAAGATAATACAGAAAGTAAATTTAGCACTACATACACTTATGCAGTACTGATAGGAACATTGAAACCTTTGATATTACCCGATACTGATACCAATCTGATCATTTTTTTCTTTAAAAAAATCAGGAAATGAAAGGTAGAGATAAAAATGTTTAAGGTCTTCAGTCATGGTTCTTCTTCTGAACAGTTATATTCAAACTGTACTTACATGTGCAGTAGTAGGGTGTGAGGATGTGAGAGGGAAACGTGTGTCACAATGTATTCACATTCACATTTAAATGACCAACTAAAGATATTAATACATGTTCCTTTAATCACAGTGCTTGTGAGGTGTTGAAAAGAAAGCCTTGAAAATTCCTTGCTGTCACAGGTTGCACAGACATATAATATGGTCTAGATTACACTCCTGTGCAGAGGTTTCAGATTTCCCATTCCAAAAGAAAACGATGAAAATAAAACAATGTAGGAGGGCCACATGCTAGCACAGTATTTACAGAAGCAGGATAGGCCCATGCCTCAGTGACTGAATTATAATTTTCAGCACCATTTAGCAGAATGAGCAGATGTCAATTACTGTCAACTGGTTGTGAACAGTTTGATTTTTAAAACCCTACATTACAAGACCCATAAACCCGTAATTAAACCCTGTTATGGAGTATCTGTTACATGAAGTGGTCTCATGTAGAACCTGAGAATGATAGGAGTTTTCCATTACTTTTGACTTAGTGATGCTATCTGTATTTTTTGAAAATATACCACAGGTTGGGAAATAATAGGTGCAAACATGACTTGACAGTGACACATTTGGTTTTCAGTACAGCCTTTCAAATGAAGCAGTGATTATGAGCTTAACATGTAGCTTGTCAGCTGTAACTTAAGGATATTTATATTGATACTCAATGAACAACAGAAGAGTCACATTCCCATTTCAATTTCCCCCCCAGATGTAGTCAACCAGCCAAGAAATGTTTTGCTTCTTTTGTTTAGAACTGGACCTGCAAGGCTAATGTTGCTAACAAACATTAGAAGTCAATGGTCAGCCCAAATCAGTCCTGTAAAAATATATCTCTGTAACTTCACTCAGATAAGCCCAAACACATTCAGATCTTTATTAAAGCTGTGCACACTTGTGGATGTGTTTTATTGTACAGTTATATAATTAATCATTGTTAATGAATACCTGGTGTGATGTTCAGTTCATTTTTGTTGCTCACAGTGAGACGTACCCTGTCCTAAACTTTAATAAAGACCTGTATGTGGTTTGAAAGAAGTAATGGAGTGGATTGAGTGATGTGTTTACAGAAGCTATCTTTGTTAGGTTATCTATTGAGACATAGAGTTAACTGACTCTATGTCTCAATAGATAACCTAACAAAGATAGTCAATGATAGTCTTAGCTGGAGGTCTAAACTAAACAAGCAAAAAATTGAACTCTACAAAAATGTCCTTGCTAACTGACTTTATTCATTTTAAACCATATGGTTATGGTGATGTGATCTCCAAATGTTTTACCAAGCAGAGATGCAACTGGGCTCAAAATAAAGCACTCAAATGTTTCTTATTTCTCATGAATTACTGTATGATTTTAAATACAGTTTACTGTAGAGTTCTAAAGTTTACACAAAATGTAAAAACTTTAGAACTCTTACATTTCTGTACTGTGTGTTTGATATTTTTGAATATAGAAATTTTCCTTAATTATCCAACATTATTCAGTCTGTTCATTATGTGCACTATTTTGACCAACTGTTGCTTCATGGCCATGTCAGAACCAGCGCAGTGGGCCAAGTATGTTGAGTAAGTATCCCCTCTTTTTCTTGCTTTCAAGCCTCTTTGGACAAAAAAGGGGCTCTGTCGATTCGTCTGTACCTCTGTCTATCTCATAACCCTTTCTGACTGTATTGATGAATTGTGCCCTGTTTGTCCTGATGTAAAGCTTTGCCAGGTGTTTGTTGCCTTGCCAACCTCAATTAGCAAGTAAGTTAACAATATGACTGTGTCAAGCCCATGACTTTGCTAATTGCACCTTTGCTATGCTACATCGGAATGAAATCATGGTATGGTTGTCATATAGTGTTCTGCCTTTCTAAATTTTCATTAAAGGGATTGGTTCTTGGAAAAAAAAAAAGAAGAAATTCAGTAAATAAAGTCAGCAATTTGGCCAATACAACTACTTCAAAAGAACATGGGTTAAATCCTATCTATCTATCTATCTATCTATCTATCTATCTATCTATCTATCTATCTATCTATCTATCTATCTATCTATCT
>JBBPDE010000006.1:18063834-18078701 GCA_037974605.1 Nannopetersius ansorgii
AAAGAAAATAGTGCAGTATACAGTCAAATATGACAGTTGCTTGCTATTAGAGGATAGTTGGACAGTGTGCAAAAGTCTCTTTCATTCTGAATCCAGTTAAATTAGGTATGCAACTAAACTAAAGAAAAATAAATCTTAAAACTTTGTTTTCCCAAAAATGTACTCTGTTCAAGAAAATAGTTTTTGTGCTTGAAAGATTGTACACATATCCTCAAATTGTCTGTTCAACACAAATATTTTAATTCTCTTCTGTTTTATGATTTCTTTACATAAATTCAGCTGTGTTCATACATGATTCCATAGTTTTAGAATCGGTAAACATTGAGGGTCCCCATAAATAGATAAGCAATGTAAGACACATTCTGTTTATACTTCAGAATTTTATATTATGAAGCACTAAAACGTGCTTTGGTATCTTTGCTGACAAAATACTGTCAGTGTTATAGTGGAAAAGGGCACCCTGCATCAGCATCAGTACACTTCGGACAAGGTTTCTTTGGAGTGATGCCATAAAAAACATATATTTGGTTTCCCAAAGGAAACTTAGGACTTGTAGCTCTTTTTAAAGCTTAAATAACTGCCAGATTAAGTAAATACTCTAATATTTACCATAAGGTTATTGGTCAAGGTTTGTCCCAGAAACACATCCAAGCCTTAAGCCATTTAGGAAGTTTCATTTTTATAAATGTAGCCTAGGCAAGGAGCATTTAAGGAGCAATTGCGTAGACGAAGCTAAGCAAAGCTAAGCAATGTTTTCATCTCCTTATTATATAATTGTCAACCCATTCAGGCATTAAGACTGCCTGACTGTGGCCTGCTTGTAGCCTGGGTGTGGCTAGTGATGAAGTGCTTATTTCTCGTTGGCCTTTACAGCTTTATTTCTCTTCCTTGAACGGGGCAGTTGTCCTTGAACTGGATGCCTCTGCAGCACCAGATAGATACTTAGGCCCTACTGTAGTCAATAAGTCACAGCAGTGTTGGGACATTGACAGGGCCACTGGCCGCCATTCCCGGCTTTATTAAATCCAGACTGATGACTGAGAAACAGATACGAGCAGTGATAAACGGTTGATACTTCCCCCTCCAATCCAGGTTCCTATGGAAACAGAATAGCCACCCTTGTGTGCTTGACTGCCGCACATCTGAGCGATACTTCCAAACATAATCATATTCTAACACTGCCCAGGCCTTGTCACTGTCTCATCTACTGGCTCCACATGTGATATTACCATTGCCTCCATTACCCTCCTCACAAGCCACAAACCCCCTCCACCCCTGGCTGACCCCCGCCCCCCCAGTAATTCAATCAGTGTAATGTTCAGAAGAGATGCAACTGGATAAGCAGCTGTGTCCAGATGACTTGATCCCACCCCCAAAAACAGAGTGGCTGTTGCTACTGCTAGCATTTACAACGGAGCAAATCATAACAAAATGTGTAAAATTACACTGTTTTGTTTAATTCCTTTTCACTCTTGTTTTTTTCTCAGGTGGTTGTGTTATCTTCCTCTTTTCTTTTTCTTTTCAAATAATTGTAATTTAATCCTGCAGGTTTCTAACCGAATTTATTAAAGTAGGCAATCTGCAAGCACTTCGAACGTTCAGAGTCCTCCGTGCTTTGAAAACTATTTCCGTAATTCCAGGTAAGCGGTCACTGTTCCTGCATTCTAGGAAAAACAGGCTGCAGTGTCGCTTCTTGTCTAGTCCAGCGCAAAACTCCTCTCACTCCGACAACTCCAGAACAAAACTCTTCCTGCCAGCCGCACCCGGCCTCTTCTCCTCAACACCACATCTCATGCCCATATACCAACAACAACCCCTCACTTACCCCTCTCCTTTGTTGTTTGCCTGTTGTTGGTGCTGTTGTCATTGTGTGCGCTTCAATTTTCGCTTATTGCAGATATGTTACTGAGTTTGTGGACCTGGGCAATGTCTCAGCGTTACGGACATTCAGAGTCCTACGAGCACTGAAAACTATCTCGGTCATCCCAGGTGAGATGGGCGTTAACCACTAAGGCCTGATGTTTTGCCCGAGTGCTAAAAGCCTACCAGACATTCCCTTTCTTTTCAAACAGCAAAACTCCTTTGGAAAGCCGGGATGCTAAGTGTAGGCAATGAGACTTTTGAGTTGGGAAAAAATATGGTATGCATGATATGCCATTTGTTTAAATCTCTGATTACATGGTTATCAACACATCCAGGCTTTAAGAAAGTCTGGATGCAGCCATTGATTAATTTCTCATTAATAACGTTTTTCTTTGAATATAGTACTAAAGTAATGGCAAACATTTCCTCTAGGCAGTGCTTTTGTAAGGAGTAACACTTTTGCCTAGAAAGACTGCAACTCTGAATGAATACTTAAGAAAGCGACCTCCACTTTCCTTTAAGTGTCATTACAGATTTCAGCTGACATTAGACACTGAGGTGTCAAACAATGGTCTTCCAAATTTCAACATGTTATACAGCACAGTGAACACAGACAAGTGAAACTGGATTAAGGGAAATGTTTCAGGTTACAGCTTGGCCTCCAGCTTGCAGGCTCAGTTGACTCACTCCAAAAGTCTCATTAGACCTTAGTGCTTAACACCTCATGCAGGCATGGATAGCTCTAGAGTGACTTGCATGTTAAGCATTGACAGCAGACGCACACTGGAGAATGAAAGTAATCATTCAGCTGCACTGCCCTTCAAGTAATCATTCAGCTGTAATGACTAGAAAACAAAAGCCACAAGCTTACTCACTTAATGTACTATTCAAACGTAGAAAAACACGCCTTAAAAATACTTGGTTCAGGCCTTTGGCTGTGAGACTCACAGTGTAATGTCTGGATTTTTCCTTAAGCATCTGTTGTCAATGATTAAAAATCTATGGGATTTTACTTTTCAGTAAACACAGAAATTGTTTGTTATAACCCTTGTTGTTGTGTGGTGTGCATTGTTTTGTGTTCTAGAATAGAATGTGTGTTATTGTTGAGACTCACCGGTGATTTGCTTGTGAAATTTAGTTCTCAGGTGGTGGGTAAAGTTGTATTTGTTTTTGTTTGTTTGTTTGTTTGCACTGTGGTGTAGTACATGTTAAATGATAGTTTCACTAACTGGACAGAACTATAGTGTAAAGATGTAATACTGTGAATTCATTGGCACTGTAATAATAATACTTCACCACATATGAGGAATAATTAGCATCTACTAGTTCTGTAGCAGTTTTCTTTCAGTTCCCACTTCTCATTTCTCTGACAATCACAGTGAGATGCTAATTAAATGCTGATTTCCCATTTGACATTTCTCTTTTGACTGTCTTGTGTTTCTTATTTAGGCTTGAAGACCATTGTGGGTGCCCTGATTCAGTCTGTAAAGAAGCTGGCAGATGTCATGATCCTGACTGTGTTCTGTCTGAGTGTGTTCGCTCTCATCGGCCTGCAGCTCTTTATGGGTAACCTGCGTCAGAAATGTGTGCAGAGTACGGCCCACTGTATCAACAACACCGTTCCCTCTCTCTACAGCAACGGCTCTTTCTTCTGCAATAATAAAACCTGGCCGTCATTGGAGGCGTTCATCACGGATGAAGGTATGCGTTGTTGATCGTGAGTGAATACCCACAATGTGCTATGGCTAGACCTCTTTGTTACTTCAGGTGTTTGTGAAAACTTGCTTGTGACGACGGTCTTTGATGATTCATCTGAGGCACTTCACATTTGATGAGTGTATTGATTGTGGTTCACTGGGGCGAATCACTTAGAGAAACTGTTGTGAGGATGCTATTCTGAGTTATTACTATTAAGTGACACATTTGGCATTATAAAAGTAATTCTAAAAAGGGAGACCTTAGTTTGCTGGAATACTTATGGTTACAATTGGTTTATTGAAATTGGAAAATACTTTGTAATTTGCTAAAATGCACAATTGAAAGGAACAAATCATAAAAACAAAAACATATTAGGCTTATTATGTGTTATTTTTCTAAATATGTTACTGTGGGGGCTATGAAACGACTGTATGTTTTTGTAGTTATGAGAGTGAGAAACTGAACTGTGAACACTCAATTTCAGTAGTTAGTGTTATCAGTAAAATGGAAGATATGAGGAAAGAAACTTAACACTTTCTTCAAGTAGAATCATTTTAGTTCCCAAAAGAACAAATTTGCAAAATGTGGTATGTGAGTGTGAAGAACCCTTTAAAGGTACAAAGAAACTTTTTTTTTTAAGTTAAATGGGTCTTGCAGGAACATTTACATTATGCCAAATGTTTTTAAAAGTTTTTTACATACTCACATTTACAAACATGATTCTATTATGCAGAATCATACAGCTTCCAGACTCTTATTATGTGGCTAATATACATGTCCGGTGAAACTGTCCAAATGGAAAAGTGCCCTTTCACCAATACTTCTAACAATCAAATGCCTGAGACAGTCATAAATACCTCTGACATTATTTCTGTGCCAGGATAGTATGCACTCAATTACACCAGATTTTATAAGGTATGGCCATTTAGATTTAGGGATGCCTTTTCCTGATTAATCTATCAACGTTCTATCGATCAGTGTCTTTCAATCTGACAGAAAATTTAAATTTCACTTTTATTTATAGCACTTTAAAGATATTTGTGTGTTTTTCTGGTCTGCTTAGAATCAAAAGAGGAAAACGCTTTTATTAGGTGGTTTTAACATGTCTATGGCTTTCTGTTTAAAAAAAGCATAATTCATAAACATTCATTCGTTTTAAATGTCCATTGTCCAAAATACTGTTTTTATTACTGTGACTTTAAGATTCATACATGTAAATGACATCTGTTTGGATTGGCTGCCCTAAATGGTTCCTCATTCAAAAAGTAGCCCAATAACAGTTTAGATGAACTTTCTATCTTGTGACAAGCAGTTAGAATGTAGTTTACAGTATACAATACAGATATTTTTATCATCCATAAAGCTTTTCTGTGTTATCTGTAAAAAAATACTTTGAGGATTAACACATTTTGAGTTGTAAATTGGAGTGGGATTTTAGGCCTGTTGATCATTGCTTTGTCGTTGAATGACAATGCTATTAGGTGAGCAGACATCTATTTAAGAGGAGATTTAGTATTATTTTTGGTTGATCTCATTTCATTAGAATAGCAATTAGGACAGTGCTGGCACTCAATAATGTGACCTGCAGTACAAAGATGTAGGACACTGACTTAAATAGACGGATATTTCTCCTGATGTGCCTTGTCATACCATGATAATGACTGAAATGTCTTCCAGTAACCTATATGGTTTTCAGTGCAATCTAGATGCTACTTCTAAGAGGGAAATATCATGCATGAAAAATTTATGGACACACCCTCAGTTTCTAGTAGCGCAGGTTTAGATTGATCGGAAAATGTATTTCCTGTAGCATAGAGAGTGAAAACCGCATTTCTTTACTTAATAGGTGATAAATATTACTTTCATAAACTCGGTTGATACTCAGTTTAAGTACTAAGGATTTATTATAGTTTAAGAGGTCAAGATTAGTCAACTGTAAAAACAGAAAAAATATACAAAATACACAACAGACAAAATCATTTACTCTTATGCACAGGACGCATATAGTTTATGTTTTAGGGTATTTTTTAGTTATGTAAAAAAACAATAACATTTGACTTATGTAAGCTTGTAGAGAATATCCTATGCTGGATTATTCTGTGTACATTAGAATAATGTACACAGAATTGCAGATAGTTGCAAGTGCAGATAGTTTCTCTTTCCTATGGGCTAACAGTGTTATTGTCCTAAACAATACTATCTGATCAGGCAGCAACCGGGTAGCAGGAACATTGTGCAATCTGATAAGCGCGGCCGCAGTGGCTTGGTGGCCTGTGCCACATAAGAGACTCATTTAAGGCCATGCTGCTGAAACCAGGAATGTTGACAGCTGGAGGCTGCGGCCGGGGCGGCCTGCCAAACATGACCTGCAACGGATCCCCTCTCCAGCCTCTTTCGTCTAAAAGCACTCCAGGCCTGGAGTGGTGGAGAGGGACTGGAAGAAAAGGAGGATAGTGTGAAACCTGCATGAGATAAAATGAAGGGCCTGGCAGACTGGGCCACTGGTGCTCATGCCAAGGCCATTTATACATGTAATCTACCAGTCGCTCTCCTTAGCAGAGGCAGAGACATGCTTATGAGGACAGTGTGTTTTTTCTTCACCATCCTCTTGGGTCACTGCATGAGGACCTAAGCACTTTTTTCAAAGACTGTGGTATTTATTCATGATTGTCTTCTAAGAAGAGGTTATGCACAAAAGATTTGTTTTATTTTTTGCCTGTAAAGTGTGTGGTGGGAGCTGAGCTCCTAACTCGTCACATTTAGTTTTTACTGTAATATGCCTTATTTTTCTCACCCTCAGAGAACTTCTACAAAGTGGAAGGAGCTAAAGATGCCTTAATATGTGGAAATTCAAGTGATGCTGGGTAAGTGAACTGCAGGCTCCAGTGTTATTTAATTTGAATGTATTAACCCTTATAGTCAGGCATAAACAGCACAATATGAAAATCACTCACTGCATTTTGATCCATTCACCAAGTGAAGCAGTGGGCTGCAGTGGGCTGTCGCTATGGGAGCAGTGTGGGGGGCGGTACCTTGCTCACTAGCAGTTGGCATTCGAACCCAGAACCTTCAACGTCCCTAACCACTCGGGCATCCAGCTGCCCCACATTCAGTGATCAGCCACTTAAAGCAGCATTGATCAATGCTATAGGGCTTTAATAATGACTACAAGCTTACATGTGATGTTTTATAGCTGCCTTTAAAGTAAACCTGAAATATAAATTGCTACATTTTTTTTATGTTATTTTATGTCCTTGGTTAAAGTATTTTAAGCATGCATCCTTAAAAATCCATAATTTTATTTAATAGACAACATTCTTTATTTCCCATAATCTTCCATCTAAAATGTATTCCTTTTTTATTATTACATTACTATGGACCAGGGCACAGTGAAAAATAGTATTTAACAGTAATGTTTCACGTTCCTCTCACACCACCTCCCAACTATATCTGAGTGAATACACTCAGGTAGCCCCTAAACTTTAAGTTTAAAATAATATATCACATTACATTACAGGTTATTGCTTTGCCAAATATCGGTGTTAGCTCAACTTTTCAGATCTCTCAAAAAGGGAAAAAAGAAAAAAGAAAAAAGATGTCTATAGTGGCTTGATGACGTAATTGAATGTGGGAAGTCTATGACTTAATTGGGTCTTTGAATGTACAGCAGCCCAGCCGGACTGTGGGGGTCTGAGATAAGCTTGACGATGGTGTAAGGCACTAGATTGGGTTCCTGTCAGAGTGTGACTAAAGCAAACACAGCTAGGTGGCTTTGAAGGCCTGACTCAGCACCAGGGCGTGTGTAGTGTGAGTCAGTGGCCTTGAACAGTTCTTCCCAGCACTGGATGGAACAGCAACCAGTCAGCTACTTAAAGGCATTTGAATTGTTTTCTCATGAGTAACAAATGAGATTTGATGATGTGGTCTTTGTTGTTTGGTTTACTTTTCACATTGTTTACATGTTTTATTGAAGAAACATGATTCAAAAGACAAGGGTTTGAGATGCTTGGTCACTAGGTCATACCCTCTCGCTGTATTATGATTCAGTGAGATCTGGTCATGGTCTCACGGCTTGGTAGGGTAATATTTGGTGGTCTAAATCTCTGAACTGACAACTGTTTTTATTTGGAATTCATAAGCAATTCCAAATTCTTACCAAATCTCAAATTTCATCATATATAGATTTCATGGATTTTATGTTTCAATCATTTTTTTTTTCAATGGAAAATCATATATAAAAAAGTTCTCCTCCAAGCATGTTGAGATGACCACATAAATGTTCTGTAACTATTTACACTTTTTAAATGTTCCTGATTATTCTAAATATACACAGTTTGCGCTCACACTGTACATCACACTGTATTATTGGATTTTTAAAACCTTTTAATGTTCTACTGTAACTAAATCATAACTATGACAAACTCCTAGTGTACAGCTTTGTCCAGCTGCATTTAGAAGACGTCTACCATTTCAGGAATGTTGGACTTGAAAACATCAAAGCGTGTGTTGTACATGGTAATTGTACATGATCTCTGGACACACTAACACAGCTGTCCACTGCGTATTCCTATTAAGAGGACCTGTCTTTGGGGATTGGGCTTAACCTTTTTCAGCATGGGTACAGCCTGTGGCATTTCTCAAGTTGCTTCCTAAATTATTTGTACTGTGTAAACACTTAACTATTAAAGGTTCTTCCTAAATACACTAAGAATTCTTGAAAACGAATTTTAAAAGAACGCAATAATAGAATGTCGTTGCTCTCTAGAAGTTATTAAATGAAACACCGTATTGTATTTTATGCAAAAATCTTATTGTATCAACACCTTAACTGAATCCTATAGAAGCTCTGTTTTCTGTTTGTTCTGGCAAGTTTTCCCAACACTCTGTAAGTAGGCTATTGGAACACTTAACAGTTCTACTGTGGGCTTCAAAATATCTACTTCATGTGTTTATTATTATTATAATTATCATCATTATTATTATTATTATTATTATTATTATTATTATTATTATTATTATTATTATTATTATTACTGTTAGCTTGTATTATAGGATACAAGCAAATAACAATACTACTACCTCTACTACAACAACAAATACTACTACTACTACTGCTAATAATAATAATAATAATAATAATAATAATAATAATAATAATAATAATAATAATAATAATAATAATAATAATAATAATGGGCATCATCATACAGGTATTAAAAGTTGTTGCAAGCCATATGAAAAAAAGCCGAAGAATTAATTCACATTTACAAATTGGTCCCTGTGTTTCATCTCAGGGATTGCTGCCTTTAAGAAAACCATTATGACTTACAGCTTTTATTGCCTTGGCTCCGTGGAAAGTTCATGCAATTAATAACATACTTTGACCGGGGCTTCACTTCCCAAAAGCACCATAACCCAAAGATCACTACAAGATGGGCAAGCAAATATTACTAAGAACGCTTTCTCTAATGGTGATGATCTTAATGCTACAGTGCTTTTAGGATCCTGTGCTACTTCTGTATGATAATGTACTGGCTGCTTCACTCCCTATGTTGCACTCACCAGAAAAATAAACAGGCCTTTAGTGCGTCTATCAAACTTTGTCTCAGAATTATCTTTTTTTTTTATATATACCGTCCTTTGTACACTTTACCACTTTTTGCTATATATTAGAGGCTATATCGAGGAGGTGAAAATCATAATGCAGGCCAAGAACAGTCTTTTCCTCAGAGAACTGACATTTACAAGTCAAGAAAGTGCACATAATTGCCATGAGAGAGTTGAATAAAATAAAATAAATAAATTGAATAAAACAGCGTTGGAGAGAGAATAAGCATGTTGATGACTTAGAAGGAATCATAAGCTCCCGGAGGCTTCTAGGGTTTCATGCATAGTATGTCCGCTCCCCTGCATTTTAAGTGCTGTTCGATGAGAAGTAGACAGTAATTGCTGTATGTGCTCTTTATTACTGTGTGTGTGTGTGTGTGTTCTGGCCTCCCACACTTTTTGGTCCAGTTGCAAATTGTTAAAACATTATCTTAAAAGCAGCCACTAATCGATAACGTGATATTTCAAATTCCAAAGCAGGTTTTTTTGGT
Organism: Nannopetersius ansorgii; assembly: GCA_037974605.1. Lineage (NCBI taxonomy): Eukaryota > Metazoa > Chordata > Actinopteri > Characiformes > Alestidae > Nannopetersius > Nannopetersius ansorgii. The sequence goes on from JBBPDE010000006.1 coordinate 18,073,494, forward strand.
CTCTCTTTTTTTCCTTCCAGTGGAAATGGGAATAGAAATTGAACATATAATGGAAAGTGCATGACATTCTCCTTGAGTTATTGTGTAACAGCCATGACGGCCTTGTTGCCTAATGGTCCGTTGTTGTAAATTATGGGAAGGCCTGTAAATGTTGATTGTAACATCTGCCCATAGCCAGCATGAAACAAAGGGCATGTCTGTCTGCCTCGGTCAACGATAAGAAGACTGACTGAGACCTGTGTCCAGCGGAGATTAAACAGAACCATGGAACTTGGCAAAGCTTTGGCTCTCCCCATTACGTTACAACAGATCTAAAAGTGGATTTGCAGTAAACTCATGACATAAAGGTAACATAAACAAATCCAGATTAAATTATCAGTGAATATATACAGAATATCTAACATGCAATATACTGAGCTTTGTCTTTGCTACCTAATACCCTCAAGCCATGCTGATTAAATATTTTCTTAGTGCCCCAAACATATGTATTAAAAATACACCCATCTGTCCAAGCGGAATATACAAGCAATTACAGGGTGTTAGGGTATGTTCATTAAAGAAAGAGAGACTATTTATAAGCTGTGATTAGGTTGTATTTTGAAACCTCTAAATGTGACACTAGTGATAGTTATAGGTCACCCAAGTGGACAGATCAAGGTTTTGATTCCAAGCCAGATCAGATCCCACTCTAAATAGCTCGGCAGCACTCAACTGACCATCTTTTTTCTTATACCAACTGTTTAATTGTACATTAGTTCATACATTTCCTATCTAAGGCCAAACAACAGTGTACATGTTAATTATTACATTGGAAATAACTGTGAAATGGGGTTCGCAGTAATCAGATAATTTTGTAGGATGCTTGATAATAGTTTTTTTTTTTTTTAATTTATTGTTGATTATTTTTCCATTCTTGGTTAACTGTATTTTTATGTCTAGTAGAGTCTGTTGGAGTGATCTATTCTGTATTGGGGAAGCTGGAGTGTGTTTGGTCACCTTGTGGACCTTGATGGAAATCTGAGCTTAGTGCTAAGCAGGCCAGAGGGGCGCAATCATCAGGCTTTGAAGCTTGCCTATCCTGCTCCTCCTATCCCCCTCACTCTCTCCCTCTGTTGTTTCAGGGTGGACAGGGCTTCTGTAGGCTCTGCCAATGTTCTTTTTTCACTGACCCAACAGTGCACCAGGGAGGTCAGTCACTGCTCTCCCTGTTATCCATGGCCTTTCGCCAACTATGGAAGCTCATCTGTGGCTGGACCACAAGTTATGGTAGTAGATAACCCCCGTGCCTCATCTATTGTTCGCTGGCTACTGTATTTACGGAGGTGTAGATCAAGAAGGCAACAGAAACAATTTAAACTTCAGCGGACTTTTGTGTAGCAAATGGCAAAAGGTCCTGTGTCTTTATTTGGGCACTATGAATTACATTTTAGTACTATATTAGTATGTACTCTGTAGTTCTGGTCCGGGTCCTGTGCTGGACACAGTGCTCCAGGACTGGAACTAAAAACCTCCTCTACATTCATACATGACTTTGGTGAAGTAACATGTTTTGGTGAAAATAAATACTATACACATCAGTGAACACACATTCCCATATCTTAATTCACAATTACTGTTTGAGTGATTATTTTAATGTAGAAGAATCAAATATAATATAGAATAGGGCCATGCAAAAGCTATGGTATATTTGATATTAGGTTCACATTTTAATGTTATATTGTATGCCATAATTTGCAGAAAAAGGCCGCATCTCTTTGTTTGTTTCGATCATTCTTCTCAGCAAATCAACACAACATGTAAAATTTTTTATACAACTATGGACTGTGCACAACAGGGCATTGTAGTAACAAAAATCATTATGTAGAAGTATCATTATTGAAGGACAAAAATACGTAACTAGTTGCTTCTAAAGGCTCCTCTCTGTCTGCCATCAGCTGCTGATAATAAATAGTGTAAAATACAGTATTAACAGTAAACTGCATTCTGCTGCATTCTGAACAACTGTCAATAAAAGTGGGTACTAGACTGCAGATTTTACCCTTTGGCAAAAGGTGATAGCACACTACTATGGCAACTGCTTTGTTTTTGCAGTGTACTGTCTATTAATTGCAATTTGAACCCACTTTCCATTGTAATTTGCCAGTTTGATTCATGCTAAGGACAATCAGGTTGCCAATCATGTTGATCAGTGTGGTCATTTAATCCAACCTCAAAGCATCCTTAGGTCTGTGGCAGCAATCCAGCGGAAGTGACCTGTAGCACATCTTGGCACTTATCGGACTTCTGACACAACAGGCATTGTTATAAAAGTGCAGCTATATGGAAACAATAGTGAATAACAGTGTATTGGTTGACACGCAGCAGCACTGAACACAAACTCCCGAAGTCCATCCCCTTGGCTTTGCCGTTGCCTCCTTCTCATTCTTTGGACATCACCAGGACAGAGGTACTCGCCGGTTCCTAAAATAGCCTATGTTAGAATGCCTTGTGCTTCAGCGATATGGTCCCAGCTGCCATTCCCCTGAGTGAGAGCACTTTCTTTGACAGATTCTCCAAGTGACTCCATGCTAGGGTTCGCATTACTCCTAAATGACAATGGCATTAGGATGCCTCTCTATTGTATCTCAGAACATTATCAATTGAGATAACTGTCTGGTGCATTATTGATGCCAATACTGTCGACAGCCTGCTAATGCAAATGATGGTGGTATGCCAGGTATTGGTAAAATCTGATGGCGTCAATGTAGGGATTTTCTAGTGTGTCAACTAGTTAAATGAGTAATAGACAGTTTCCTAGACAAAAACACTAAACACTAAGGCAGAGTAAGTGAGGACTGCTTTTGGAAGTGTTGAAGTTGTGCTACATAAGGTTACCATCAATGATTAGAAAACTCTTTTCTTAGTTTTTTCCTCACAAAAATGTCACTGAAAACAAACTTTGATATAACTGTTGTATATATACTTTTTATTAAATGTGTAATCATAGCACATTTTTGCCCATAAATAGAAAGGGAGTTTGATGGGAAGACATACATACATTTAAACCAGCTTTTGCACTGTTTCCACAAAAAATTAATGGAAAAAGTTAGAAGTGCAGACTGACGATACCAAATGTGATTGTAATTCTTGTGTATCTCACTGTCTAATGAAACATGTAGCATAATTACAGTTGAATAGTCTATACATTTGAAGTAATTCTGGGTCTTGACTTTTGAGAGCATTCAGTAGGTCTGACTCTGATACTGTGAAAAGTTCTAATTGGCACAGCGGTGCTTTGATTGCACACGTTTGTGTTGTCCGTTGTGCAAGAAGGGGAAACACAGGATGATATCAGTGAGGTGGGGTACATAGCCCCCTGTGCAACTCAGACTGAAGTGGGGTCCATCCATTAGCACGTCCTCCACAGTGAGGTGTCTGAGGGCGATAGCGCCCATCATCACACACCCTCACACTCTCAGCAGCCTGGCACCAGACGCCACTGCCCCAAGGAGATGGGAGAAGAAGGGGGGTGGATGCTGGGGAGCTGAAATGGGCACAGGCCTGTGAGGCGCCACTGCCCTCTCAGCTCACCAATGCTGACAGTCCATCACCTCATCAGGTGACCTGAGACAGCTTGAGGTGTCTGGGGTGGTTCACCTTTGATCTTCTTGTTAAGGCACCCTATGGACATTTTAGGTGACAGGGCAATATAATGTTGTGTTATTGTGGTCTGTATATTAGTTGTACAGTTTGAATTCCCTATTTTTAATACATTCATATTCATTAGGAAATGTGAGTTCTGTGGTTTTGGTGTTATATTTTACCACAGCTTAATTACCTGATTAATTACATTGTTATTTACATTTTGTATTCTACATCAGCTATTTAATGTCTGATCTGTTCAAAGACAAGTGTTCTGTGTTCAAAGACAAGTGTTCTGTGTTCAAAGACAAGTGTTCTCAAGTATGAAACTGAATCAAGTAGTTCTGTAATAAATGTATGATTACAAAAGAGAATATCAAATTACACCATGCTTTCATGTGGTAATGGTGACTTTTGAGGATTAACACTGGTGCTGGAGTGATATTCAGTTTCTTAGAATAATGCTTGCTTATTACTTTTACACAGGAAATGTCCAGATGGTTTTGAATGTATGAAGACAGGACGCAATCCAAACTATGGCTACACTAGCTTTGACACCTTCGGCTGGGCTTTTCTCTCACTCTTCAGGCTCATGACACAGGACTACTGGGAAAATCTCTACCATCAGGTCTGTTGCACTTTGGTGTATTTTATAAGGTTTCTGGTTTGTGGGGTCAAACTAGATTTCTGTTCTTTTGTTCTTTTGTCAGTTTAGTTTCAGAGTGAAACAAAAGTTTGTGTTAAAAAGACAGGACATTTGTTTAGGAAATCTACTTAGCCAAAAAAATTCGGCTGTTAGTTTACCCCGAAAAAAATATGAGTGACACTGAAATGTATGATGTGCTTGTGAACTCAGTGCCTATTACACATCTCATGGATAGATTAGATAGCTGAGTGATTCAGAAGGTTTGAGGGCTAGGCAGCAGGATAATGAAGAGATTCCCAAGTGTACACAAGCAGCAATGAAAATGTAACATTATTATCTAAATTGGTCTGGCCATTTCATCTTCACACCACTGTTTTGATTGACAGACTCTGCGGTCTGCGGGGAAGACATACATGGTGTTCTTCGTGGTGGTGATCTTCTTGGGCTCCTTCTATCTGGTGAACTTAATATTGGCAGTTGTGGCCATGGCCTATGAAGAGCAGAACCAGGCCACCATTGCCGAGGCATGGCAGAAAGAAAAAGAGTTCCAGTTGGCAATGGAACAGCTGAAAAAGGAACAGCAAGTATGTGTATGTTTTATATAATATCGTTTGTTAGACAAATCTATGCGTTCCCAAAATATAATGGATATGATGGTTGTCTCTAAGTACAATGGCAGTATATTCTTCTTCTTCTTCTTCTTCTTCTTCTTCTTCTTCTTCTTCTACTTTCAGCTGCTCCTGATTAGGGTCAATTGTTTCCATTTCCTTCTCTTCTCTGCATCTTTTTCTCTCACACCAACTCCCTCATCACTTCCAACTAGGCTTTTCTCTTACCTGCAGCTCCATCCTCAGCATGGAGGCATCCTCAACATCCTCCTCCCAACACACTCAGTCTTTCCTCAGCATCCTCCTCCCAACACACTCAGTCTCTCCTCAACA
>JBBPDE010000006.1:18078801-18095476 GCA_037974605.1 Nannopetersius ansorgii
AACACACTCAGAGTCTCTCCTCAGCCACCTCCTCCCAACACACTCAGAGTCTCTCCTCAGCCACCTCCTCCCAACACACTCAGAGTCTCTCCTCAGCCACCTCCTCCCAACACTCCTCAAGTCTAAACCAAAGTAATCTCACCTCTCTGACTCTTCTTTCAAAAGGTCCAACTCGAGCTGTCCCTCAAATAAACTCATTCCTGATCCTGTCCATCCTTGTCACTCCCAGTATAAATCTTAACATTTTCAGCTCTGCCACCTCCAGCTCTGCTCCCTGTCTTTGCATCAGTGCCACTCTCTCCAAAACATACAATGTAAATGGCAGTATATTTTAAGACAGCTGGCTGAAAACATTTGAGAGCCCCTGCCTTAGAACACTGAATGTGTACATATTATTGTCATATTACTTTTACTGCAATGGGTACAAATATATGTAGGGATTTGTTTCAAGAGGTTTGATCTTTATTTAGTACTAAATCAGTCAAGCATATCATAATTTTGACAATGATTCTTTTCACCCTCTGTCTCACAGGCAGCTCAGAAAGCTCAGGAGACAGAGTCAGTGTTGGTTTCTGATCTGTCTCCCTCGGCTCCACAAGACGACAAAGAGCACAAGAGCAGGAAGACAAGCTTGAGGCCTCTTTCAGAGGGGACAGAGAACAACGGCGATGAAAAAACACCAAAGTTAGATGCCATAGAGGGAGTAAAGGTATGTGAAGTATGTGAATTTGCTTCAAAAACTAGAATAAAAATGATTACATCAACATTATCTTGCTTTCGTAAAACTCAATTTTAGCAACATTCATTCATTCAATGGTAAAGATTTGAAATCAGTAGAGTAACAGTAAATAGGTGTAAATAATATTATATTTTTTCAACCAGCAAACACATGCTCTGTTGGTACGCACTCTGTCCTCGAGGACGAGACGAGGGAGTCAGGTCAGTATCTTCAACTTCCGGCCACGGAATAAGGATTCAGAGGCGGACGCTGATGACGAATTCAGCATTTACGGTGATTCAGACAGTCGGGCTGGCTCTATTGTCCTTCCCTGGCACAGGCGACGAACTAGTGCTCAAAGCACAGGCAGCCATGGCTCTCAGGTCTTCTTTCCGAGTCTCAATATCAATGGCAAGCTGTTTGTGGCCATGGATCAGAACGGCATTTCAGGCCCTGGACCTCTGAGCCCTCTCCCATTACCTGCATGCACTATGGAAAAGGTCAAAGAAGAAAGTGTGAGTAGCTCCATCGTTTTTTTTTATGCAATTGATTTAAAGTAAGGTTTAGGTATTCTTTCTCTCCAGCCCAGATGTGAAAGGTTTCAGCAGCTGGAATAAACTGGAAAGAAAGAGACAAAACCTGATCCCATTATCCCATGATATCCAGATATGTTGTTCAAACACTCCAGTCCAAATTAAGTTTACAAAGCATGCATCTTGACAGGGATATTAAAACTATTGAATATGGCTGTATGACTGCACACATCAGCTAAAATATTTTGGAAGAAATATAGGGAAATTATTAAAAAACATTGTGCTGTTTACTGAATTATATTTGACTATTATGTTACATGTTAAGCTTGGCTTACTTTTAATTAACTGTATGGCTTGGCGGAAGAATGGCTTATTACCAAAATAAATTAAATTGTTTATTTAACATTAATTTTATCGTAACGCATTTGTCACCGGTTAATTAAAGTAATCAGCGATTTTTCATTATACAGTGACTTGCAACAGTGCACACTTTAGCAACAGAGCTCACACTTAAGCTTATCCTTTAGCAGCATTAGGAATCTGACTCTTCTCCACATTCAAAGACATTTCAATGGTTATCTTTTATAATGAATGGTCAATAATCTTCATAAATGTTCAGTATTGCATTTACTGAACAAACAATCTCTGAACTCAAAGACATACCCAGCGTGAGTGGTAGCGTTGAGTACATGATGGGTTTTTCCTGAGAAACAAGAGCTTACTTCTCTGAATCAGCTTGGTCAATGCACTCACTGACACTGAGCCTAATCACAGCCTATACAAAATTCTGCCTTGACGCATGGCTCAGTGGTGCTTTCTTTTCCATTTATTTATTTATTTGCAACTCACATAAATGCATAAATGCGCTGCATGACTTATGAACAATTAGCTTATGCAAACATCATATATAAATTGCATTCACTCTTGGTGAAGTCCCTGTCCTGTGCACAAAGTGAGGTACAAAAACATGATTTCATGAGTTTTCTGTGGGGAAACTCCAGTAGGCTGCACAGAGCACCCACCTCCGCCCAAGTGAACAATGCTGCATTGAATTGCAATGTCAGTTGTGGGCCAGGCCATCGGGTGCAACAACAGTCCAATTAGGATGTTCAATAGGCACATATATTGGTATAATGGGCAGGTGTCCACATACTTTTGGCCATATGGTGTCTGGTTAATAATGCCAATATTATTACACAGTCTGTGTCGACAAGAAAAGAACTGCAGTGTTCTTCATAGCATGCTTTTGAGAAAGAAGGAACAACAGAAGGCTGTAAAAAGACAGCAGAGTGATGCGTTTGATTTTGGTTACATTTATTATTATGTACAATTTAAAATGTACTAGTGTTTTGTTGTCAGGCAAAAACTGTAAATGCATGCGGATTTGTTCTTGTTCTAAAGAGAAAGTCCTGAAAGGCTCAGGAGTTAATCAGGCACTCTCAAGAGACCTGACAACCTCATCCCTATCTGACAGAAATGAGTGAGGGGAAAGGGGGGAAGATGCACTGTTGTCTTGGCAATGCAGCTATGGTAACGTAGCAACAGTTGAATAGGAGTTGTGGCGTCTCGTCACACACAATCACACACACACATTGTCTTTCTCACACACATACAGAAGAGAAAGGATCACTGGGTTTCCCTCTTGCCAAAACAGTGTGTGTGGGTGTTCGCACTGGCAGTGATGAAGTGCCTTTGCGTCATTCCTTTGACTACCTGCAGGTTAAATACTTGTTTTTAAAAGCAACGGGTCATTGCTTAAGACAAGGCCTTGTATAACTGAGACCCCAAATGTAATCTTCGATAAAAGATACCCACAGGGTTGTTGCAGGGCTATAGATATACATGGTGTCATGGTTAAAACATGAAGAAGGAGAAAAAGAAGAAGAAGAAGAAGAAGAAGAAGAAGAAGAAGAAGAAGAAGAAGAAGAAGAAGAAGAAGAAGAAGAAGAAGAAGAGCAAGACGAAGAAGAACAAGAAGAAGAAGAACAAGAAGAAGAATGGTTATGTGACTAAGCCCACCAAAACAGAAACATGAGACTGGACAAAAAAATGAAACTGGACAGCAGAACATGTTTTCTAGGAGTAACTAGGAAAAAACATATGCATAAAACACACACAACTCTCAGGTTCTCTTTTTTCTGTAACAAAAAGCAGTAAGAGAATTTAAAATGTGCATTATCATGCCACACACTGCCAATTAGCTAATTGCCAATTGCTTACATTACAACTAACTGATTTGTTAATTGAGTATTATGCCATTTATTTTTCCTGAAGAATGTACAGTAAGGTGACACTGCCAGCGGTTTGTTGTTTTTAAGCTGTGCCATTCACATGACCACAGTCCCCTTTGCCTTCTACAGGGACCAAACTCACTGAACGAACTGAGCAGCATGCTCCTCCCCCAGCTTTCCCAAGAGGGCCGAGACAGAGCGCTAAGTGCTGCTAGCTACCTCACTGACGCCATGGAGGGTAAGATACGCCGAGTGGAAATTTTACTCCTCAGCATTAGCCCCAGTAAGATTCCACATCTGAGACTCACTTTGGGAACACAATCAGTTTGTTAGGGGCATTTTTGTAAAAAAAAAAAAAAACTTTATTGTTTATTGTTTTATTATTTTTATTTGATTGATCTGATGTTGTCTACTGTTTTACAGTTAAAAGCACTGCATGTTAAAATCAACTGACATACAGTTCCATTACAGTCACATCACTGTGCATAAGGAAACAAGGTTGATCTCATCCATTTTGCTTTGTATAACAATCTTAAACGTAAAAAAAAAGGTTTCGACTTAACATCCGTGCATCGCTTTTATGAGCGTAGAGCATGTAAGGACAGAAGGGCATCTCCATCTGTTCCGCGTTAAGGTCATCCTCTGGGAATTCACTCTCTCTTGTTTTCAAGAGAGAGGTGTTATTCTCCTTAAACTCAGCTAATCATGAAACAGTCTGCTTGCAGCCTCATCAGGATCTCATAAGAGATGTTTCTGTTAGGTACTTTTCATCAGCAAATAATGCAGGAAACGGTTGTGTTGTTGAAAATCTCTGCATGACTCTCAAATCCACCATGAGTGAATTATATAGACAATACAGACCTTACCTACGTGACACATGTTTAAATACATGTGACGTAATGTGAAGTAACCCAAGCTGTTCTTTACTCCATTGAGATTATCTCATTGCAATAGATCAAAACTGTAGTACTTTTAAAACCACTTGAATCCAAGAAAGTGCCTGTCTACCTAAGTAGAGGGGGTGGAGGAATGTTCCCTGTCTCGTATTATTACACAACCGGTATTAAATGACTAACATTCTGTTTGTAATATTCAGACTCTAAAACTTTAAAGCATATTTCTACTCTTTCAAATTAGACCAGTTTTCATTGTGCTTCCATGTGCTAGACTAAGCTCAAAACATTTTCCAGTCTGCCCTCTTATTTTGGCAAACAGCGTTTACCTTTGACATCTCAAAGGTATTGTATTCAAGAATCAATGTGCATACACTATAAATGTAATGGAACAAAATCAAATTTGTAAATCCCTGACTGAGGCTTTATCAAGCAATTTCTATTTTTGAAATATAATGAAATCACGTTTAGAATATGACTCCTTTATAAAAAGTATGGTCTCGAATTGTGAATTTGTCAGCGGAAAAGTTGCTAACAAAATGTATTTGAAAACAGACTAGGCCTATTTTAGATCCGCTAGCATGAGAAAATGCCAATCCTCATTATCACAGATACAAAAGCTGACATGGCAGGACACCATGAAGCCTAGCATTGTACTATGTGTAATGAATGTGGTTTGTTTTTTTCACATGACTGCTCATGTTACCTGTTATACGATTATTTGACTTCTTATTCTGTGTATTACTAATTTCATTTACAATTAATATGTAAGTCTTGCATTATGTCCATCATCCTATAGCTGTTCACTTTATCTCTGTTGCATCCTTAGATTTTTGATCCTTAGCCACAAAAAACAAATGCTCAGTATGCTTATGTTCTGAGCGGAACTAAGATGACCATGGTGTTCACAGGAGGTCTGCTGGTTGGTAAATTTCCCTTGGAGTGGATGAAATTAGGTCTGACAGGGTGGCTGCACTCCCAGTGGAGAATGACACTACCACAAACACATCTGAGAAGTTAGCTTGCACATTAGTCTACCCAAGTCAAGGAAATGGACCTGCTGTCCATCTTTATCACATTTCTCATTAGAAACGGATGCATCTGCCCCCAATTTCCACCAAACGGCACGCTCCACCCCAGTACATTACTTTAGTCATTTTGTGTCAAATTTGGATCGTATTTGACCATATGCACTTTTTATCAGCAAAAGGAAACGTTCATTCTAATTTGATATTAATCTAGAATTACTGTATCTTCTAATTTGTTTTCCATAGCCAAGGCAAGAAGTCATGTTTGGTTTTATACCAAACATAGGGTGGCAAAAAAGATGTATGTGTGGCAAGGAGAAACTGCCTTAAGCTGGAGGAAGAAAACTTGAGAGGTACCAAGATTTGAAATGGGAATTTGGGCAACAATGACTAGGAAGAAAGAATAAAAGAATAAATTATGACTAACAAGTTATAAAAGGCAGACGTATACAGACATAACCTCTGTCCACATACCACAGACCAGTGGTCAATAGTAGCAGAATCAATTAGAAAGTGTAATTAGTAGTAGCAGCTGACATTAGAGTCTGAGTGAGTAATAATTGCTTTGGTTAGCGGTGAGCAGTGCATTCAAGTGATTCATGTTCGTCAAACTGGTCTGGAGGATAGGTGAGTAAGATGTTGTGATGCCGGTAAGTCTAGACTAGAGTACAAGTGTACATGTGAGCAAGAAACACAGATAATGACCAATCAAGATGAAGGGGTGGGCTGCTTGGAAACTATAAAAAAAATCAGAGTTAGCTCTGTTTGTGTTTACAGGATACAAAATATGAATGTAAAGAGTGCAAAAAGTGACTCTGGTAGACCTGGTTATAACAGACTAGCTAAAAAGAAAAGAGCCATGGGGTATGAGAGCACCTAGACGAGTGACCAGCATATTATTCCAAAGCTGGGTGGCTCTTTCTCCTACTGTATAATTCTTTGAACCAGCGAATAGTCAGCGATGTTGTGATCTAGGGTTGGTGGTGGCCTAGTGGGTTGGATACTTGCCTCTGGACCAAGAGTTTATGGGTCTGAATCCTACCTTTAGCACACCACCACTGGGTTCTCGAGCAAGACCCTTAACCCCAAGTTGCTCCACGGAGACTGTCCCCTGTAGTTAGGGAATGGAAGTCGCTTTGGATAAAAGCATCTGCTAAATGCCATAAGTGTGTCAACAACTCTATTTTGTAATATAAATGGAATTTGACTGAAAGCCAGTATAGTTTTGCTGATATCAGAGTGATGTGGTCAGATTTCCTGGTTCTATTGAGAACTCTCGCAGCCACATGCTGCACTAGTAGAATTAGTTTAGGTTCATTTTAGAACATCCTGACAGCAGGGCTTTACAGTAATTTAATCCTAAAGTAATAAAGCTATGAATAACATTTTGTATAATTTATGAATAGTCTTAACTTCGCAGTATTTGGAAGAGGAGGAGAGGTTGTTCTAGTAATATAAAAGATAGATCAGAACTGATACTGACAGCAAGATTTTTCACAAAAACTGAGAAACCAGAATGATCTAGAATGAAAACTGAACATTTGTTTCTGGCAGTTTTTTTCTTTTTATGAAAAAAAAAGGTTTTAGTAATTCTTGTAAATTTATCATCTGATATATACAATTGTGTGTCATCTGTATAGCAGTGGCAGCTGATCCTCTGTTTGCAGATAAACATATATTACTGATTTGTTTTGGTGAGGAGATCATTGTTGAACTGAGTTAAAGCATGACTTTGATTTTATCATTAAAAAAGACCATGAAATCATCACTGATGCAGACTGAGGGAATCTGAGGTTTGAAATGGTGCTAACTAATAATCTAGCATTATTCTTTTAGATCCAGTGGGAGAGGGCAGATAGGCAGAGTGTGCTCAACTGTTCTACTGTAGTTTGTGAAGCTGTCCTTCCAGGCAGAGTGAAATGTTTCCAGTTTGGTCAGCTGCCATTTACACTCAGATTTTGTACATTTTGAGACATGTCTTTGTTGTACTATGGCACAATCATTTCTGTCCAAAATCTTAAAGGATGGAATGTTTAGAGCAGATTTTTTGTTATATGGACCAAAACATGTTTTCTATATATCTGGTGAGGGTTCATACATATATTATGGCTAAAAGTAAGCTTATATCTGTTGAGAAAACGATCTGAGATTAGTCGTAGATCATTAAGTTATGTATTTTATGTTAACATATTATCACCATAACATTAACATAACATTATTTATGTTATTCATATTAACACCATACTATGTTATCTATGGTAACACCAATGATTAAAATTAAATGAAGTGTGTTCTTTAGCAAAATCAACATTTTAAACCACCCACAGTTATTACTTTATGACTTCCTAGAGATAGGCAAAATTCTTAAGCCTGGGTAGAAATGTTTGTTTATTAGAGCACTGCAGTTCAGAACCTCCTTTGCATTACTTTCAAATGTATAATGAGTAATAAGCAGGCTACATGACAGTTAATTTTAATAACTTGTGATATTTTATGAAGCAATAATGCTATTATAAGCATCATAATTCAGTAACCAGATGATGGATGTATTGGTTGGTAGTCTAATATGTTGTATTTTTATGAAGCATAATGCACAAATGAAAGTGCTGTAAAAAATGCCTACGTCATCCAATTGTTGTTTAATAATGTAGTAATTGGCAACCAGTTCATTACCAACTATTGGCTTATAAGACGCCAATAGTTTATAAGATGCCAAATTATGAAGGTTTTGCAAGGGCATTATGATGTGCCCCTATATTTAAGACGGATGTGACACGGTACGGTGACAGTTTTTGCTTTGGGGAACTGGTTCTCTACATATGTTTTAATAAATTAAACCTTTGTGTTAAATGTGTACAGAGTTGGAGGAAGCCCAGCAAAAATGTCATCCTTGCTGGTACGTCTTTGCCCACAAGTACTTAGTGTGGACGTGCTGCCCTCGCTGGCTCAAGCTGAAAGAGTGGGTCAAGTTCATGGTGATGGATCCCTTTCTGGACCTGGCCATCACCATCTGCATCGTTCTCAACACGCTCTTCATGGCTCTGGAGCATTACCCCATGACGGATGAGTTCAACAGGATGCTGTCGGTGGGCAACCTGGTGAGTGGTAGATTATCTTGCTAGAATATTAGCCTAAGCTGGATGGGCAGGTACAGTCACAGGAATAGCTTGTTTGGTGAGTAAGAACAATATGTAAGTAAGCGATTTTGCTAAGTAGAACAAAGTTTGCTGTGAGAATCTAATTTTTCAGCCACTGTCTAAATCCACACTTGTCATGTTAAGGGGGCATTCACACTTTTTCAGCAGCTCGCTCATTATATCAGACTCTGTTCTGCTTGCAAAATGCAAAAACAGCATTTTTGAAGTTGGTTGTTCATTACTGAAGACAAAGTGATTGCAAGAGACAGGTTTGTTCCCCTGTGAGGCTTTTTTCCCTTTTTTTGCACACAGTATTGGTCTACAAAGAAGGGTCAGCTGAGAGCATTTCAAGACAGGCTCAAACACCTTTCCATTTCAGAGAAATAGATAAAACTGCTAAATACTTTCAAATGTTTTTCAAATCTATTATAAAAAAAATATCCCAGGGACCTCATTAAGAGAGAGATTTTGCTGCAGAAGAATACACTTCAGTGGTGACATTAGAATGTGATGGGAGACCTGGTCTGTTTTGAGTTTGCCATTAAGATGCATTGCACTATTGCAATATTGAGCAAACGACAGCAACATGCATATATGTCAACATGTTTTAAGCATTGCACTCAAGCTGTGCTATGAGGGTGTCTGTGTTGTGTGTAGTCGGTCTGCATTGTCTTGAATACAGTCATGTCAGGGCAACGGTCCCCAAATCAATATGTCTCTCTCCACTTGATCAGCCTCGATATTTGAACATGCTGGGTGGTGTTTATCGAGGTGTAAATGTGGCACAGCTCACCTCAGCAGTTTGGTCGAGGGTACATATTGGGTGACAGAGCACGCCTCTATATGCTCCCTTTCTTGGTGGTTGTAGCAGTCCTGATACCTCTATTATGGCGCTGACATCTCTACCATTGTGTTACTTTGTGTTAGAAATAAATGCAATAATGTTTTGGTTATTTAGCTCTAACTCAGCCATTTCATTAATTGTGCGATTGTTAAATGCATTGTATTAATATTGACTATGTAATTATTAACGGAAGTTTTATTCTGCACCTTCATGATGCAGATGTGGTCAGCTGCTCAGATCAATGTGATCACAAAAGTCTTTGTTGTTTTTAGCAGGAATAGAGAATATTTACACTTGGTTTAATTGCCTGTGTCTTCACCCCCATTTGTAGGGTTTTGTTCATGCATGCCAAAATTTCCTCAAATTCCTCATGTCTAGTCTGCCTGAGTGGACTTTGTTGACTGTTGTAGACAGTGTAGCGATGCCCCATGGTTGCCAGTGCACTGCATCCCACAGCGAAAATGTCACAGAGCATCTCCTCTCCTCCTCTACTGCCACTGCTTAACCCTCCACACTTGGGCTATCCTCAGACTTGTGTGTGTGAAGCGTGGTGTTAGACCCACTCATGCCCCCCTGAAGTGACTGTGCTTTTAAAATGTGGGATGCACAGAACAGAACATATTGGAGGTGGCTTCTGTTTGTGCTTTTTACTGTAAAGCACTTGAACGAGTCTTTCTACCGGATGAGGAGAGAGAGACAGTGAGTGAGAGAGAGATAGTGAGTGAGAGAGAGAGAGAGAGAGAGAGAGAGAGAGAGAGAGAGAGAGAGAGAGAGAGAGAGAGAGAGAGAGAGAGAGATAGGCAGGCAGGCAGCTTTGAGTCAGCCTTATGATGAGTCATACATCTTTTGGTCTGCACTTCGGCAGATCATCATGTTTCACCCGTCTCCAAGACTGGAGGAACAGTTTTGTGGTAATGTCTGAGAATCTGAGATCACACGTTGCTTATAAGCCTACCTTTTTGGAACATATGATCAACCAATGCTTGTTGACAGGTGATAGAATTTTCATAGAAGAGATTATCACCTTTTCTTGGATTAACTAAAGGTGGCCCCAGAGTAGTCTTAACATTTTGAATACATTAATTTTTACACTGATCAGCCAACACATGAAAATGACAAGTCAGTGAAGTAAAAAACAATGATTACCTTGTTATTAGGGCAACTTTTGAGGGATATATGAGAAATATTTGAAATTATGATGGCTAGAGAACTGGGTCAGAGCATGTCTATAACCACTGGCTTTGTGGAGTGTTCTCACCAACACAAAAGGAAGTAAACCAGTGACAGGGCTGGGTGAACAAGGTTTACTGATGCTTGTGATGAGTCACAAGTACCTGAAAGAGCTAATGTTGGCTATGATAGAAAGTGTCGGAACACATTGTTCACTGGAGATGATGCCTAAAATGGGGATGTGAACCAAAAAACTGGACCATAGAACAAAAGAGCAATGTGACTTGGTCCGACGAGTGACATTTTCTTTTACATCATGCAGATGACCAAATGTGTCTGCATCGCATACCAGGGGAACAGGTGGCACCATAATGCACTATGTGCAGAAAGCAAGCCAGCAGATGCAATGTGACACTCTTCTTCTTCTGCAAAACATGGGTCCCCCTACCTCAACCATGTTGTAGACCAAGTACAGTAATGGTATTCCTTAATGGCACTGGCCCCTTTAAGCAGGCCCTGCCACACTGCAGTAGTTTAGAAATGGTTTTAGGAACATGACAGAGTTTAAAGTGTTGAAATGGCCCAAAATATCAACATAATTAAGTAACAATGTAGGTTTGGACTAGAAATCCCTCAGTTTTGGACAACTTCCAATTTTGCCATGTTTTGTGGACACAGTTTGGGGAAGAACCTTTTCTATTCCAGTATGACCGTGTTCCATTGCACAAAGCAAGCTCCACAAAGCAAGCTCCATAACTTTACTGGCACAGAGCCCTGACCCCAACCTCATCTAGCAACTTTGGGATGAACTGGAACGAAGATTGTGAGCCAGGCCTTCTTGTCCAACATCAGTGTCTGACCTCATAAATGCTCTACAGAATGAATGGGCACAAATTCCCACAGAAACACTGATATCTTTCGAGAAAAACAGTGAAAGCTGTTAAAGGGATCCAACTCCAAATAAAGTATTTGAATCCAATGTCATTAAAGTCACTGATGGTGCAATGTTGAGGTGTCCCAATACTTGTACTTGTGTACTATACTCATATAGTGTATTTTGATGACCTGAAGGGGACCTACTATGCAGGTCATTTTAGTGTTTTGGCAGATCGTTATATGTCTTTCTTAGTTGACCTGAATCAAATAGAACATTTTTATTTCTTCATATTGTAGTATTTCAAGATTTGATATACTCACTGTATTCGAGTCTCTTTTTCTTGCCCCTTTTTATAAATACACTCTGGACATGGCTAGAGTGTTGCCTTCCCAATGAGAATCCCTGGCATTACAGGTTTTTGTGATAGACACCACGCTCTTGTGCTTTGGAATGCCCTGAGGAAATATGAAAATTCTGTTATAAATCTTTAAATAATCAGGACATCCCCTTCCATTTAGTGTGGTGTTATAATAACATTTGGCAGCAGCCTATCAAGGCTAATGAGCAGTATGCTGAGCTAATTACTCTGTGGAGATGAAAATGAGACTACGCCTCTTTTATTGTTGAAAGGTGAGTGTTGACAGTGGTCCACTCGAGGCGATGGAGGATGGGGTTCCAATCCCAGTCACAGCGAATCTGTGTGCTTGTACATCTTGCTTATTTAAGCACCATGCAGAGCTGATATACAGTAGGTTTCAAGTATAGTAAACATCAATGGTGACAAGAAGGGTATCACAGACGATGAGAAAGCAAGGCTTTACTGTGAGTATAGTGTCAGTATTAACATACTGTCCTTGATGAAACCAAAATATGGTGACAAAAGTGGTGTCAAAACATGGTTAAACTATATATTGTGTGAATAGAGTGTCTGGGTTAATTATATAGACCATTTGTGAAACCAATACATTCTATGAATATAGTGTTTTTAGTAATATTTTGTCCTTGGTGAATCCAAAATACATCGCAAAGCTGGCTTCTGTATTAAGATTTAATTCTTGAAAGCAAAATTAGTAATTTTACACTATAGAGGATGGTCATTTATACTGTGAGGTTTAAGAAGCGGATCTTCAAAGAAATGGAAAGATAGTCCTTTTTGCCAGGTCTACATGTTAATGGTCAGATTAAAGAGGTGATTAAAAGATGTTAGGCATGGTGGAAATGAGCAGCTGAGCATGCACAGAGATGATATAATATCGAAGTCTGCAAAGCTTCTCAGAGCTCTGTCCAGTGACAGGGCTAACCAGCTTGAAAAGGGCCAGCTCCAGCTGTGATGCGCAGTGTTCAAACCTCCCCCAAAGCCTGTGTCACGTATCCCGTGTCACATCCATGAGCTCATCCCTGAGCAACAACAAGCAGAACGACACACTCTTCGAGGAAAAAACAATTCAAAAACACAAGCCTGCAGACCTGTCACAGACAGTGTAGCTTTCATTAATGTACTAGTCCTTCCTAGCAGTGTCCATTGTTCTAATGGCTAATGTTCTTTTGTAAAAGAAATAGATACAAAGCACATGTACATCTAATGCATTCTCTTATAAGATGAAGGAATTACATGTTTATGAACATGCACTTAGCTTCAGAAATAGTGAAAGTGAAATGTAAACTCAAAGTAAAATGTGCTTCCAAAATAAACATATTTACCACAGTGATCCAAAAATGTACATGCAATTGTTTGAGGAAGTCTTTTATTTCTATGCCTACAGGTCTTCACAGGAATCTTCACAGCAGAGATGGTCCTCAAGATCATTGCACTAGACCCATACTACTACTTCCAACAAGGATGGAACATCTTCGACAGCTTTATTGTTTGTCTCAGCTTGATGGAGCTCGGCCTTTCCAACGTAGAAGGCCTGTCCGTCCTGCGATCTTTTAGACTGGTACGGTCTCTCCAATTAATGGCTTTGTTTATGGTCAGGGTACATGCAGACACATCCCACTGTTAACCTGGGCAGCGAATACCATAAAAGCTAGGTCGTTGCAATAACTATAATAAGGCTAGAGAAAATAATTGCTCAGGTTTTTGATTTTGCTTACATACCTGCTACAGCTTATTCAGTATATTATGCAAAGGAATCAAGAACAGTGATTTTCCACATGAAATCTGTACACCACAAACAATTTAGCTTTTATACTGTACAACAAATTAAAGGGTAGAAAAGCGTTGATGTGATGATGATAAAATTGTATGTTGTGTTTTATACTTCTTATTATTTTTATCCTTCACCCACAGCTGAGAGTCTTCAAGCTGGCTAAGTCATGGCCCACCCTGAACACCCTGATAAAGATCATTGGGAACTCTGTGGGTGCCTTAGGAAACCTGACTCTGGTTCTAGCCATCATCGTTTTTATTTTTGCTGTGGTTGGCATGCAGTTGTTTGGGAAGAATTACGAGCTTTGCGTGTGCAAGATCTCTAAGGATTGTACGCTGCCACGGTGGCACATGAAAGACTTCTTCCACTCCTTCCTTATCGTATTCCGGGTGCTGTGTGGGGAATGGATTGAGACCATGTGGGATTGTATGGAGGTGGCTGGACAGCCACTCTGCATCGTGGTCTTCATGCTGGTCATGGTGATTGGGAATCTGGTGGTAAGTTTCTGAGCTGCTTTTTAATTGCATCCCACTAATGAACTTTCATTATGTTCTGCTGGAGGACTGTTTTGTTGTGCTGTGATGTACAAGCTTATAATTACAAGCCTAGGACAGACTCCAGATGCTGAAGCTTTTAAATCACAGGCTTTTAAAGTTCTGCAGTTTTATTTTAAGTGGTTTTAGATCTGCAGTCTCGACGGGTAGACAGATTGTGTCTCCCTTAGGTCAGCTTGGCTCTGTTTGGCCAATGCAAACATAGTCTTCCCCATGTTCCCTGTTGTCAACAAGCATAGCTAAGAGCTTGAACCCTGCAGGATCCCTCTAGCAGATTACCCTTTCTACACAGCTCCCATTTCTACTATCTGACACCCTTTGTCTTTCTCTTTCCCTGACCCTCTTCACTGGTTCAGTTCTCTGTCTGTCACTCTCTCTTTTTCTCACTGTCTCACCTGTCCTCCCTCTGTCTCCTTTCAATTCGTTCTTTCTCATCAGATGTTGCCTCCATGTGTCCTGTGGCTAAAGACTTTGGCATGGCCCAAGCTAACGTCTTTTTTTCTGTACTCTAGGGACAGCTTTTTGTAAAAGAGCACTAGTTGGCAGTTTAGGAGGGCCATAGATGTTTTTGTAGATGTTACTGTATGTTGGACTGCTTCTTTCTGTTTTAATGCCCCTCATAGCTCTAATGTAATTCCCCCCATCATCTCAGATACAGTTTAAAATAGCATTCCCCTTTAAATGATGAGAACAAAGGTTGATTATATAAAAGTGCAAAGGCCATTATTGGTAAGGACAGCTGAAAGCACGCATATCCATGTTCATGCACTGATTATTAATGGAAATGCATCTAGTTTTTAATTAAACCAACCAAAACAGAAGCCCATCTCAACCACAATTTTTAAATACTCTGCCTGATCAACCAATCTGAATACAAGCTCATTGAAGGGGTTATTAATGGATGTTTTTACATCGGAGCCATGCTCATATTTCCAACACTGCAGGAGGAGAAGTGGCACCAAATTCAGCTATAAGAAGAAGAAGAAGAAATTCAGAACAGTCATGAGACACATTCACAGCAATTACTGAATTTCCAGGGATTAAATGTGGACACTTATACGCAGCGTAATGATGTGTCTCCATGGCTGTCAGAGCGAGGGTTTTCCATTCTAACTGATGTATAGACAGGTGCTGCTTCTCTACCAGACTGTTAATTGTGGACCTCTGTCACAATATGGATGTGTCACGTTGCTAAAATATTACAACGCCGACATATTCTTTATCATAAGCTCCTAAAAAGCAAACACGATCAAATGGTTTTAGTTTTCTTACAGCAACTATTTTTAGATCATTTAGCCCAGTCACCCTAGTGACTGAGGAAGATATGTACAGAGGTATGCTCTTGAAGATATTAGTTTACATCTAGGCTGTGGCATGTAGAATAAATAATCAAACAGTAATGACTATATATTGTTTCTCATGTTGTTTTCCACCTAGGAACCTACGTTACCTTTGTTTATTACAGATATAGTTTGTCAATATATTTATCAGCCTATATAAAATGTAAGTTCAGAACTGTTCCTTGATACATCCTCTCTATCACTAGCCTGAGTTGTTGCTGCTTAGTCTTTCAACTCTTAATTGGGTCCCACTGAAGACGGGGATTCACAGGACATGTAGTGTTAATAAGCCTGTGTCTTTCTCCAGCTTTGACCTCGCACTAGGTCTCCGTACCTCTGTAAGGCAAGTGCACCCAGCACCAATTACCCGGCCCCATGCATCAGCTAATATTATCTTTCTCCATGAGGCCGCCTCCGGTGTACAGCATCATTTGCTTACGTACTTGTGTAATGCATATTTTCTTCACTGCATCCTTCCTCCCTTCCTCTCTCACTCTTTCTCTGTCCTGCTGTCATGAACTGGCCACTGAGCTCAGAGGGAGATGTAACATCTTTAAATGTGGCCCATATATAGAATTGTTGCTAAGAGTGTTCAGCATGTGTCACTCTTGTCTGCTAGAACAAAAAAAAACATTTACCTTAATTATGGCTTTCATCAGTTGCATACTTGAACTAAAGCGAAGGTTAAAGTAAAGCGAAGCAGGTTGAACTGGCTGTCTTCAGTATGCCCACGATGTTTGCCCTCTGTTCTAAGTATAGCCTGTATAATCATGGCTGGGACTGATAATTGACAAAACTTCAGATCTCTTAACTGTTGATCTGTACGCAGCATGTTCAGACATGCTATTTACTTAGTTCTGTATTTATTCAGTGATTATCTTCTGTTCTGTATTTATTTTTTAATTATTGTGGATTTCACAGGCAAGTAGTCTGAATATTTGGGATTTTTCTTGCAGTCTTTATTAGGTAGATGTTTTTATAACCAATTTTTTTCAGTGTTAGTTTTGTAATATCAACACCAACAGGCTCCACTCCCTGTGCCTGTCTGCTACATGATGTGGATAACAGGTGTGACCACCCCCCAGATACCAACACGAGAGGGTTGTTGCCACTTGGAACAGAGGAAGAAGGAGAATGAGGAGAGATGGATGGCTGACAGTTGACATTTCTCAAAATCCATTGAGTGTAATGGCATATATA